>CM035809.1:27238562-27276062 GCA_020466095.1 Chlorops oryzae | reverse complement strand
AGAGAGAGAGAGAGAGAGAAGAGACAGAAGAGAGAGAGAGAGAGAGAGAGAAGAGAGAGAGAGAGAGAGAGAGAGGAAGAGAGAGAGAGAGAGAAGAGAGAGAGAGAGGAGGAGAGAGACAGAGAGAGAGAGAGAGAGAGAGAGAGAGAGAGAGACAGAAGAGAGAGAGACAGAGAGAGAGAGAAGAGAGAGAGAGAGGAGAGAAGAGAGAGAGAAGAAGAGAGAGAGACAGAGAGAGAGAGAGAAGAGAGAGAGAGACAGAGAGAGAAAGAGAGAGAGAGAAAGTGAGAGAGAGACAGCTGAAGAGAGATACAGAGAGAAGAGAGAGAGAGAGAGAGAGAGAGAGAGAGAGAGAGAGAGAGAGAGAGAGAAAGGGGTCAAAAATTACTTTAAAAAGAGAAAATTCATAGATTTCATTGAATTCAATTTAACATCACAAAGTTTTCAAAGTCATTGCTTTTAGCATTTCCTACAGGGCATTTTATCTAAAGCATAAACATCGAATATAGAACGCCAAAGGACTTCCATACATTATGAACTGTGTTGTCTCTAAGCGAAAAGGTGTGTTAAAAAAAAAAACAAAGACTCAGAAGCATTACTTATAATTATCACAACAACAAAAACAGCAACAACAACTTATATTGTAGAACGTCCAGTGATACTATAATTTAGCCCGATTGCGGGAATTCAAAGCAACTTTTTTTTTTACAATTTAAAGAGCTTAATCGCTGTTCTTGGTGTTTTTAATTCCGTTTTGCTGTCATAAATGTCATTTATTGGCATGTATAGAGCTGGAAGAGCATTAGGTACAGGGTGTGGAAGAAATTTTTCCAAGTCAATATTTATTTTATTTGTGCTTATCTCGCGATTAGATGGTAATTCATAACCACTTAGGAGCGGCAAGGTACTCAGAGACGGGCATTTATTTTCTTTATCAAGAACCCTGTATATTTTCTTGGTGTTTTTTTTTTAAATCAAATCTTTATAATTCTTTTCAGCATTGCTATTCAGTGTAAAATTGTATCACACTCGCTGTTGAGTTGTTGAGAGCGGGGCTCAAATTCAAGGATTTATGGTTTTATGTTACCCTTGGCTGATGGTCTTTTGTTGGTGCAACGATGGCTTTAAGTAACCGACTGGCTTTTGGGCTTTTCGGGATTTTTATGATGCTTAATTGAAAGGTTTCTTGCAAGAGTGAAGAATTGAAGATGGCAGGAGAGTCAATGGATTGAATTTTATTGGAAGCCATTTTGTTTTCTGTGGTCGTTTTTCCATTTGAATTCAGGACTATCGAGTTTTATTTCAGGTTTAATATCAGGTATTATATGAGGTTTAATGGTCCCCTTAACTGATTTTCAACCGACGACAATAAATTTCTACTAATATTGTTGCGTTAACATAACAATCGGCAGAGAATGGGATTACGGAGTCTGGCCTCGAGGGGAACCACCTGTCTCTTTCTATATCTCTCTCAATCCATATCCCTATATTCCTATCTCTCTTTCGCTCTCCGTATTTCTCTCTACTTCATCTCTTTTTGTGTCTATCTCTCTCTATATGTCTATCACGTTAACCTCTCTCTCTCTCTATATATCTCTATAGCTCCCTATCTCTATCTATTTATTTTTATCTATCCATACTCTTCTGTATCTCTCTCTCTATCCCTCTATCTCTATTCATCACACCCTTTCTCTTTCTATTCATCTCTTTATCTCTCCCCTGCTCTCTAACTCCCTATATTTGCCTCTTCATGCCCCTATTTACGTCTCCATATCTCAACCTCTATATCTCTATATCTCTTTAACTCTATAGCTCTATATTTCTATCTCGCTTTCTCGCTCTCTCTCTCGCTCTCTCTCTCGCTCTCTCTCTCGCTCTCTCTCTCGCTCTCTCTCTCGCTCTCTCTCTCGCTCTCTTCTCTCTGCTCTCTCTTCTCTCGCTCTCTCTCTCGCTCTCTCTCCTCTTTCTCTCTCTTTTGCTCTCTCTCTCTCTCTTCTCTCTCTCTTTCTCTCTCTCTCTCTCTCGCTCTCTCTCTCTCTCTCTTTGCTCTCTCTCTCTCCTCTCTCTCTCTCTCTCTCTCTCTCTCTCGCTCTCTCTCTCGCTCTCTCTCTCTCGCTCTCTCTCTCTCGCTCTTTCTCTCGCTTTCTCTCTCGCTTTCTCTCTTCTCTCTGCTCTCTCTCTCACTCGGTCTTTCTTTCTCTCTCTCTCATTCTCTACCTCCTTCTCTCTGTCCCTTAAAAAAACTTCTCAAAGTAAATCGATATAAAAGGAAAAAAGTTTCTTTAATTCTTCTATAATTCTCAGGAATTAATTCCTCTATTTTATTCAAGCTTTAATTCCTAAAACAACGTCAGCTCGGAGGAATATTAAAGATCGTGTCTTAATATAATAAATTTGATTTGGAACTGATCTTAAATCCTTAAAGCGGACACACTTAACTAAGCGAATTTATAGGTACTCATTAAAATATCCACAATCGAAATCAAAGTTTCTTCGCTGAATAATTTCAAAGAACCGTTGGAATGATATGAAGATAAAATAGACCCCCCGTCCCCCCTAAATTTCTAGAAAATTACATATCCGAACCATTTAGCGAGAACGCGAAGTTATTCGATCATCGAGTCGAAGAACATTCGTAAACATACTGGAGAGCCAAAAAAAAAACAAAAAAACCTCAATTTATTTAATTAAATGATAGAATGCGTAGAGGAATCGAAAGGATAAACGTGCTCGAGCACAAAATTTCTTCAATTTAAATTAGAGGGAATAAAAAATGCCAATTACTGAGAGCCAAGGGAAGCAAGATTAAAATGCCCTCGAAAAAATGTGCGTTTAGAAAAGCGTTAAGTATATAAATTAGTCGAATTGGGCTCTCGCAGTTTCGATGTTGCCAAAACGTTTTTGCTTCATTTGTGTTGTAGGATAGAACGATCGATTGATAATTGAAAGCACCAAGGAATGCGCTAATAGCGTGGGTAAGGTAATGGTGGAACCGACGAAGGAGAGTTCGGGAAAAAAATGATACTAATTTTGCTACTTGGAATTATCGGATGACCTGGCGTGAACTGTCTATAACGGTACTGGGGGAAATTATTCATTCATTATGGGTTACGGATTGAGGTAGCTTTCATTTTGTTCCGATTGGTCTGAAGGCCAAATAGTCTGCCTCCGAAGAGAACTTTCAACTCCTATTGATTCGTACAATCTCATATCTAATCCAACCAATCTAGAACCCATTACCCTAGATCAGTTGGAGCTTCTGATAGTAGTGGATCTAAATACAACCTTAGATGGCTGGAAAGATACCAACTTAAACCACTGCTTGAGATCAGGTTTTACTTTTTCCAATATACTTTTTTTCTATAGGGAAATTATAGTGTCCTTCACTAACGTTGGGATCTTAGTATGGTATTGGACTTATTATATTTCTGGGTCTCTTGCTGACACCGTCCACAAATTTCAGCACTTTACGACTCATGAAAGTTTTCAAGGCCCCATCTGATGTTCAGTATCAGGGGCCAGGCGCTGAAACTAATACCGAGAGCGTTTTTAGCTAGACTCGTGTCCAGAGAATTTTTTTAAAAGACGGAATTTAGGCGTTACAAAGTTAAATATCGTCACCTCGAATATCAGAGCGATTTGGAGCACCCAAAATAATCCTTGAATATGCCTTTGTTGGATGTTTAACCACCAAAATGCTAAGAAACACCAAGCAGTACGAGAAAATAGTCACAATTCATACTTTTGTAGTGCCTAAGCCCCTTCGAAATGATTTTCTACGTAAGCGTATGTTCAGAATGTGTCCATATAAAATGGGGGAGCGCATTGAGATTTCTTAGATGGTGGTTCCTAGGCTCTTCTCTAGCACATTCATCAAAATACTTTAGGAATCGAAAATCCATCTAAAATCTAATCTCTTAAGAATAATTGGGAGGAAAAAACTATCTGGACACTTTTAGCAAACCCCATGCAGAGCCCGATCCAGCTTCTTGATAACTCTGGGTAAAAACAATATTTTCCTCCGCTATGATGGCACCAATGGGGTACTGTTTTTGGATATCTATATATAAGTGTCGCTCTAAGCATTTGCCTGGATTGTTACGGCCTTAAATCGGGGCCAGCCCGATGAATTCCTATAAAAAACCACAAGAATTCTTTCTTCTTCTTGCGTGCTTAACTATCCCGGTCTATCCCGGGGTCCGCAAAACGCAACCAGTTCCTCCATTTTGTTCTGTCGGTTGCATCATCCGAGGTTAGTCCTACAGCCTCTAGGTCCCATTTTATTGTGTCCATCCAGCGCTGTTTCGGACGCCCCCTTTTTCTGCAACCTTGGATTTCCAGTGCGTAGCCTTTCTTTGCCAAAGTCTCCTCGTTTGCCCTCAGGACGTGTCCATACCAGCGTAGCGCCTTGCTTCTCGCATTTTCCCAATAATTGGCGCAACTCCATAGCGTCTACGGATGTCTACGTTTGGAACATGATCAAGACGAGTGAGTCCGGATATCCAGCGAAGCATCTTTGTTTCCATAACACTAACCTTTCTTTCTGCTACTTTCGTTGCTGGTAGACATTCGGTACTATAAAGAGCGACTGGCCTGATGACTGTGCGGTAAATTTTGGATTTTAAGCGGTCGCTTATCTTTTTATCGCACATAGCACCAGTCATTGGACGCCTCTTAAGCCAAGCGGCGTTAACTCTCTCAGTAACTTCGCGAGTGATCGTCCCGTCAGCAGAAAGTGTCGACCCAAGATATTTAAATTTTTCCGTCCTGGGTAGGTCAGTGTTATTTATTTTGAAACCATTATTGAAAACCATAAGAATTGTGAGCAAATATCCTGAGCCATATTGAACAATGGTTTTATGACTATTAAAAAAAAAATAGATAGATATTTCAAATAGACACACATCGTTGGGTCATTGGCCACACCCACTTTCAAGAAATCGTGCATTTTTTCTCGATTTGAAGAAACACCAAGGGAGTTACCTTCCTTGCCCGTTTTCCTGCTGCATTTTTCCGATTTGGAATCTACAAATGACTGCAGTGCAACTCATTGTCAGAATTTTTGCTTAACTATTCGTCTTCATTTCAACTACCAGACCGCCCCCCGCGCATCACACCGCTTCTGCCGCTCTCTCTCTCTTCACTCTTCCTCACCCATCCGGCTGAGAATACGGCTAAATAATTTAGTAGCAAATTAAGGTTTTGTCGAAAATTGGGGGCATTGCAGAGAGCATTATTTGAGGGTTGAATAAAATGTGTATAATTTTCTTATTATCTATGAAACCTCAGAACTCAGACCAAAGAAAAAGAAAGAAAAAGAGGACGAAAAAAAAACAAACAAAAAATCAACTAAAAATAAAAAGAAGACAATAAAGAAAGCGAACACAAAGCACAAAAACAGTTAAAGAAAAGCATAAAATGCTGTGGATAACAATAAAGCAAAAATGTATAATTCATGGTCTGAACGGAATCAAAAAGGAGGAAATCAAATGGAATGAAAAAAAGTCAAAAAATCCTTAGAGAAAAAAAGAAGAAAAAAAAATAGTAATAAGAAAGGACTACAAAGGACTGTAAAGCACAAATGAATACCATAAACGATGTTAAAGTGAATAGGAAAAGAAAAATGCGGGGCGATGGCAGAAGAGAGAGCGAGAATGAGAGAGAAATATGGGGTAGAGGGGGCCTTGGAATGAATTGTTGCCACATTCAACCGATTCGACTGACTACATTCACCTTTCACTTCGTCCTTTTTTTTTTCTTTTCCTCTTCTTGTTCACTCATTTTTCCGATTCTTTCGGTGTTTTTTTTTTTTCGTTACTATTTTTCTGGTATACTTTTTCTTGTTTTTCCGAAGGAAATGATTTGCTTTTAGAGAAATTACATGGTCCCTGGACGTAACGGTATTACTGGAAACGTTAAATGCCACATTTTGGAAATGATAATTCCTCCTCTCCTTTGCCGTCGTCGCACACCTCCTAGTAGTCATCCTCCTTCCTTCTGCTTCTCCTCGTCCAACTGAGCAGCAAAAGAATAAAGTTGAGTTGCTAGGACGAAAGAGGAGCGTCCTGCCTCGGACCGTTACTGAAAAATTTCGTTGTTTCTTCGAAGTATGAGAAAAAGGAAAAAGTTCGAAAGAATTTTTCAGCAACAAAACATTTAAAGGAAAATGACAGACTTAGCACAAGGCTCTTCCGTGCTGCATTTCTTTTTCTAGCCAATTTGAGTTCAGCACAGCGCAAAGAAGGATATACAGTGAGGAGAGAGGATTAAAAACAAAACAAACAAAAAAATAAAAAAAACTGGGTGGAGTAAATTGAATGCGGTATTTTTCCTCAGAATATTGACATTTCGATATCCTCCGGTTCCATCACAAAATGCCAAAGACTGAAGGTTTTTCGCGAGACTTATAATTATTTTTGCTTGATATGAAAGAATGCCAAAAAAAAAAAAAAAACGGAGGACGTCTTTCCCTCCTAAACTTTTTAAAGTCCTTTAAGTTTTTTTTTATATTTCTTAAGCGCCAACAAAAACTCAGCGAAACATGATAAAATGGGCAAAAACATACAAAAAACAGGGCTCGGCATTTCGAATTTAGCGGCGTTGATGTTTTTAATCCGGCTAGCTCGGCCTTTATCCATTTTTTATGTCCTTCTCCCGCTCCTAATTCTTTCGAGTCTTTGGTAGTTTTGTAGTGTTTTTTCTATTCTCTTTATTTTGCTCGCTTTTCCTGTTAAAATTGTAGCAACAAATACACTAAAGTGGACTGACTAAACGGCTTAATCCTTTTTTATTCGTGGCTTAATCCTTTTTTATTCGTAGCTACTCTTCGGTAATCCACTTAGGAGTTTTTTTTTTTACCATTTGGTGGTATTACGGACGTTAAAGTAGGTAATTTTTAGCATTTAGAAATTATTAAAGAGTAAAGAAAGACATAGTTCATTGGTTTCTTTAACCCGTTTAGTACTAGACTCATAAATTGAGGAAACCTTTGCAGAAGCTGCAATGTAATATAAAAAAGCTAACAATGTTTGAAGGTTTTGTCAAATTTTCTTTAATTCTTTAACGATTTATAGCAATATTGTAATTTATGTGGGGACAAATTTGCCCTTGTGCGTTAAAGGGTTAACGCAAATTTGGCAAACCCTTCAAATAATACCATTTTTCTTTAAAGCTATTCATTGAAGTACACTGCAAAGATGCCCTCAGTTCAAGAGGGTTATAGACAGTGGAGCTTAATGGGTTAAAAATTTAAAAAATAAAAATAAATTATTCTTTCAATCTCTTTCGCCACGAAACTCCGATCTGTCTATGAAAAACGTCGCGAATTTCAGTAGAACTCGAAGAAAAAATCTCTCATGATAGGCAAAAGTTTATTAACCCTTTAACGCGTTCGGAACAAGTTTTTTCCCCACATAATTTTAACGATTTATACCAATATTTGAATTATGTAGGAACAAATTCTTCCCTTGTGGATCAAAGGATTAAGGACGCTGGAGCATAATGGGTTAATAAGCTGGAAAATCCTTCAAAAGATACATTTTTTCTTTATACCTATTCATTGAAGCCACTGCAAAGATGCCCTCAGTTGAAGAGGGTTATGGACATTGGAGCCTAATGGGTTAACAACTTTAAAAATTAAAAATTATTTCTTTCAATCTCATTCGCCACGAAACTCCGATCTGTCTATGAAAAACGTCCCGAATTTCAGTAAAACTCGAAGAAAAAATCTCTCATGATAGACAAAAGTTTTTTAACCCTTTAACGCGTTCGGAACAAGTTTTTTCCCCACATAATTTTAACGATTTATACCAATATTTGAATTATGTGAGGACAAATTCTTCCCTTGTGGATCAAAGGATTAAGGACGCTGGAGCATAATGCGTTAATAAGCTGGAAAACCCTTTAAAAAATACAATTTTTCATTATACCTATTCATTTAAGTCACTGCAAAGATGCCCTCAGTTCAAGAGGGTTATAGACACTGGAGCCTAATGGGTTAACAACTTTAAAAATTAAAAATAAAATATTATTTCTTTCAATCTCTTTCGCCACGAAACTCCTATCTGTCTAAACGTCCCGACTTTCAGTAAAACTCTAAGAAAAATCTCTCATGATAGACAAAAGTTTATTAGCCCTTTAACGCGTTCGGAACAAGTTTGTACCCAAATAATTTTAACGATTTATACCAATATTTGAATTATGTGAGGAAAAATTTTTTCCTTGAGGATCAAAGGATTAAGGACGCTGGAGCATAATGGGTTAATAAGCTATTAAAAAAGAAAAATAAATTTATCGTTTTTGCCACAAAAAAATCTATATGTTCATTGAAAAATATCCTCAATTACCGTCTTTCGATACCATTTGAAAAAAATCTCGCATGATAGATAAAAGTTCTAATCTTCGCTGTTTTCCTTGCAATTCAATTTAATATTATTTTTTAATTTTTTTAACTATTCAAAAGATTCTACAGATAAACCATACATGAACGTCAATAGTTCTTTTCAAATCTCCCATGCAAGAACTTCAAAATGTGGGAAAAATATCGTCAATTGTTTCTACAAAAATTATTCGTGAACAATCGAAGTGCGACGTCAGACGGAAGAAAAAAATATTAAAAAAAAAAAAATAATACAGCTCTATTCGTAACTGAAATTGATAAATGTAATTATGAATTATGACCTTTAATTTTTGAAAAGCTAAGGCAAGCAGCTAGAGCGCACATATGGCTAGCTTCACTGAAGAAGCGCGTCATCTGTTCAAATGCCCGTTTTAGTGGGGGTTGCCACGGGGTGTGTTTCTATTTGAAGAAACAAACATGCTTAGGGGTATTTTCGTTGTCGAAGTGTTGAGAGGCCATTTCGTTATGCGTGTGACCTTTCTCCAACATATATTAGCTCAAGAGAATTGTTACCCGTTATTGAAGTAATTAAAATAATTACCTTAAAAATAAAATTCAATATCAATTCACTTCAATTAAATCAAATTTTTTTCTAATTTTATTTATTTTTTCTTGTTTTTTTTTTTGCAGCTTGAAGCCTCCACCCAAGGACGGTGTCACAAAAAGTAATCCATCAAAACGTCATCGAGAACGTCTTAATGCCGAATTGGATCTATTAGCTTCATTGTTGCCATTTGAACAGAATATACTTAGCAAATTGGATCGACTGAGTATTTTAAGGCTGTCCGTTAGTTATTTAAGAACAAAAAGTTATTTTCAAGGTGAGTTCCTATTCAATTCATTTAAGCGGGAAATTCGATTTAAGAAATTTATTTTTATATTAATTTCCTCCTTGGACGCAACTATTTCGATCTATAAGGCGACAAAAGACTGAAAGAAAATTTGGTTTTATTAAGCGGGAATTACTATAATACAGTAATATTATTATCCATCTTATTTTGTTCTATCATGATAGAATAATCATTGATCTTTTCTCGCCTGCTGACTAGAGCTGGAGAACTATCGATAGTTGCGACCATTGATTGTCTCGATAGCCGATAGTCTGAAATATCGATAGTTGCGACCATCGAGTCTCGATAGCCGATAGTCTGAAATATCGATAGTACTATCGGAAGATATATTTTAAAATTTAAAATAATTTCATTGGCAAATTTCTAGTGATTTTAATCAAGCATGATTAATCGTGGTCCTACATATAATAAGTTAATACAATACTGTGCTTAAGTATCCCTCCTCAGAAGTCGAATTCTAAAACCATTTTTACTCAATTCTTCATACTTTCTAACCAGCACTGATGCTAGGCAGTATTTTGGTGACTCCTTTCCCTTGGATATTGAAAAAAATCTCTTTATTTCTGTTTTCTTTAGAAAAGTGATCAGTAAAAATCCCTCGTAAATATTTGAAGTGATTTTTTGTTAAAGGTCAAATCGAAAAAATCCATCCAAAGGGAAAAAACCTCTTGTTCTGGATTAAGTGCATAGAATAAAATGTTAGCATGATGCTTATAATTCTCATTTGGTTTGTAAAATGGGACACTTAAGCAGTGTTGCCAACTCGTCAGATGAAAAAAGCGCCGATTAATTTTGAAAACGCGCTAAAAAGCACCGGAAATCAATGATTCCCAATTTCGAATTTCAAAAAGCGCTAAATCAACCAAAAGAAAGCGTTTTTGGAAGGGAACGTGTTGTTTTTCTAAAAAGATCATAGTATATTTTGATGTTTTTTTTTCTTTGAATATTTATTATAAAACAAATGATTAAATATTCTTCTTACAAGTCTGCGTTTAGATTAGAAACGATGCGACTAAGGCACCGAACAACCATCTCTTTCTTTCCAATGTACACTTAAAAAAAACTCTTCAGGGAGATATTCCCAACGCCGACGGAATGAAATTCATTCAAATGAATTTTTCCTGGCCCACTTAAACTCCTCTATGCCTTGATGCAGCCCGCTGGAGAAACTGTATATCCTTCTTACATGGGACCCAAAAGGGTAAGGAAATACAAGCTATCATGAGTTTTTAGTTGCCTTCCAAAACGCACCGAAGCAGAAAATTATTCCGGAAGTGGTTTGGTTTAGGGCATAACAAAACTATCCACCGAGATCATTTTCTCAATCCCCTTTGTAATTTCCCACATTTCGAGGGGGGCTTGAACCCCCAAAATCACCCTGCGAATACGCTCATAGTTCCCTTTGATGGTATTCGTCCTGAAAACAAATTTCCAATCATTATTTCCCTCCAAATGCAAAACTACCCCGAGAAATGGTACTTTTTTTCAAAAAATTCCTACAATTCTCACTGAATTCATGATTTCGGAAACGTATATAAAGCAATGAATTGAAGAAATTCTCAGTCATCTCAGTAGAGCTGGAGAATACCATCAACACCATCGTCACCATCAACACCACCAACACCATCAACACCATCAACACCATCAACACCATCAACACCATCAACACCATCATCACCATCAACACCATCATCACCATCATCACCATCAACAACATCATCACCATCAACATCATCATCACCATCATCATCATCACCATAAACACCATCATCATCATCATCATCATCATCATCACCATCACCATCATCATAATCATCAACACCATCATAATCACCATCAACACCATCATCATCATCATCATCATCATCATCATCATCATCACATCATCACACATCACACCATCAACACCACCAACCATCATCCATCACCATCATCATCACATCATCACCACCATCACCATCATCATAACATCAACACCATCAACACTCAAAACTCATCAACACCATCATCATACATCATCATACACACATCACCATATCATCACCATCATCAACACATCAACAACATCATTACCATCAATCCATCACACCATCATCCATACATCAATCATCAACACACACATAATCACCATCAACTCATCATCATCACATATCATCATCATACATCAACACCATCATCACCATCAACACCATCATCACCATCAACACCATCAACATCACATCATCACCATCAACACCATCATCACCATCATCAACACATCACACATCATCACATCAACACATCATCATACACCATCAACACCATCATCACACACCATCATCACCATCATACACCATCATCACACATCATACACATCATCAACAACTCACATCAACACCATCATCACCATCATCACATCACTCATCAACCATCAACATCATCACCATCATCACCATCAACCATCATCACCATCAACACCATCACCACAACACCATCATCCATCATACATCACACAACCATCAAACACCACCATCATCATCATCATCATCACATCATCACCATCACCATCATCATACATCATCAACACCATCATCATCACCATCACACATCATCATCATCCATCATACACACATCATCCATCATCACATCATCATCATCATCATCCCATCATCATCACCATCAACACCATCACACCATCATCATCCACATCATCATCATCATCATCACCATCACCATCATCATACATCATCAACACCATCAACACCATCAAACATCAATCACCATCATCATACATCATCATACACCAATCACAACCACACACATCATCATCACCATCATCAACACATCATCACATCATCAACATATCATCATTACCATAATCCTATATCACCATCATCACCATCATCATACATCATCAACACCATCATAATCACCATCAACCATCATCACATCATCATCATATCATCATCATTACCATCAATCACCATCATCACCATCAACACTTCATCACATCTACCATCAACACCATCAACATCATCATCACCATCAACACCATCATCACCATCATCAACAACATCAACACCATCATTACCAACCTCACCTTCACCATCATCATCACCACCATCATCACCATCAACACTATCATCACCATCAATACCATCATCACCATCAACACCATCAACACCATCATCACCATTAACACCATCATCACCATCGTCACCATCAACATCATCATCACCATCAACACCATCATCACCATCAACAACATCAACACCATCATCACCATCAACACCATCAACAACATCAATACCATCAACATCATCATCACCAACATCATCACCATGATCATCATCATCACCATTATCATCACTATCATCATCAACTTCACCATCATCATCACCATTATCACCATCAACACCATCAACACCATCATCAACATCAACACCATTCACACACCATCCATCACCATCATCTGCAACATCCACCAACCATCATCATACATCACCATCATCACCATCACATACCATCACTCATCAACCATCATCAACCATCATCAACATCCATCAACCAACCATCATCATCATCATCAACACCATCATCATCATCACATCACATACCATCAACCCCATCAACACCATCAACACCATCAACACCATCATCATCATTCATCATCATCACCACATCATCACCATCATCACATCATCAAACCAACCCAACCATCATCATCATCAATCACCATCATCATCATCATCATATCATCATCAACACCATCAAACATCATTACCACCATCAACAACCCCATCACAATCATCAACCACCACATCATCACAACCATCATCATCATCATCATCATCATCAGACACCATCATCACCATCATCATCACCATCACACATAACACCATCACACCATCAACACCATCATACACCACTCAACACCATCAACACCATCATCACCATCATCTACATCATCATACCAACCCAACCACCATACATCACCATCATCTACCATCATCATCATCATCATCATATCATCACATCATCACAACACACACCACCATCATCATCTCCAACCATCACCATCACCATCATCACCAACCCACCGTCATTATCACCACCTCACCACCATCAACACCTCATCATCATCATCACCATCACATATCATCATCACCATCATCATATCATACTAACATCATTATCATCACCATCATCACAACCATCACACCATCATCATCTCCACCTCATCACCATCATCATCACATATCATCATCACCATCAACATCACCATATCATCACCATCATCATCACCATCATCATCACCATCATCATCACCATCATCAACACCATCATCAACACCATTATCAACACCACCATCATCACCATCATCATCACCATCATCATCACCATCATCATCATCTACATCATCGTAACCAACCCAACCATCATCATCACCATCAACACCATCAACACCATCATCATCATCATCACCATCAACACCATCATCATCATCATCACCATCAACACCATCATCACCATCAATACCATCAATACCATCATCACCATCATCACCACCAATACCATCAACACCATCATCACCATCATCACCATAATCACCATCAACACCATCATCACCATCAACATTATCAACACCACCAACACCACCAACACCATCAACATCGCCAACACCATCAACACCATCACCATCATCATCACCATCATCATCATCACCATCATCATCATCATCATCATCATCATCACCATCATCATCACCATCATCATAACCATCACCACCATCAACACCAACACCATCAACAATATCAACATTATTAACACCATCAACATCACCAACACCATCAACACCATCACCATCGTCACCACCATCACCATCATCTGCATCATCATCACCAACCCAACCATCATCATCATCATCAACACCATCACCATCATAACCAACCCAACCATCATCATCACCATCATCATCATCATCACCATCATCGTCATCACCATCATCTGCATCATCATAACCAACCCAACCATCATCATCACCATCATCATCACCATCATCATCACCATCACCATCATCATCATCATCATCATCACCATCATCATAACCATCACCACCATCAACACCAACACCATCAACAACATCAACAACATCAACATTATCAACACCATCAACACCATCAACATCACCAACACCATCAACACCATCACCATCGTCACCACCATCACCATCATCTGCATCATCATCACCAACCCAACCATCATCATCATTCATCAACACCATCACCATCATCTACACCATCATAACCAACCCAACCATCATCATCACCATCATCATCATAATCACCATCATCATCACCATCATCAACACCATCATCAACACCATCATCATCACCATCATCATCACCATCATCATCATCTTCATCATCATCACCATCATCATCACTATCATCATCACCATCATCAACACCATCATCATCACCATCATCACCATCATCACCATCATCATCACCATCATCATCATCATCATCACCATCACCATCATCAACATCATCATCAACACCATCATCACCATCATCATCATCACCATCATCATCATCACTATCATCACCATCATCATCACCATTATCAACACCATCACCATCATCATCACCATAACCGCCATCACCATCATCATCACCATAACCGCCATCACCACAATCACCATCATCATAACCATCAACACCATCGTCACCACCATCACCATCATCATCACCATCATCATCATCACCATCATCATCACCATCATAATCACCATCAACCTCATCATCATCATCATCATCATCACCATCATCAACACCATCATCAACATTATTATCAACACCATCATCACCATCATCAACACCATCATCAACACCATTATCAACACCACCATCAACACCACCATCAACACCACCATCAACACCACCATCAACACCACCATCAACACCATCAACACCATCAACACCATCAACACATCAACACCATCAACACTATCAACACCATTAACACCATCAACAACATCATCACCATAATCGCCATCACCACCATCACCATCATGATCACCATCATCACCATCATCATAATCATCAACACCATCATAATCACCATCAACCTCATCATCATCACCATCATCATCACCATCATCATCGATAGTTTCGATTATCGATAATTTTGATAATTGATGAGTTTTCGAGCGGCTCTCGCCCTTCTTTAAACAAAGGCATTTTTAGGAATCTGTGCATTACAAAAAGAAGACAGGCCTCTGTCACCGCCAGCACCACCTTTCCAATGCTAATATAAATTTCCATGAATCAAAACAATCGATAGTCTTCAAAAACCATGTTTTTGATCGTTTGGAACCATCGACAGTATCGATAGTGCTATCGATTGTTTCTCCAGCTCTACGACTGACAGGGCTGAGCCAAAAAATTTCACCCAAGGGAAAAATTCGCGTTTTGCGCCTTATAAGCAAAAGCCTCTTCGAAAGGCATTACCCCACTCTCCTTTGTTCCAACCGGCCTATAGATGCCCCAATCTCCAAACTTTTCCAAAAATTGTAATATTTACTACTCACTAACTGAATTCAAACGTGCAAGCCCTTAAGTCGAGAAAAACCGTTCTCAAAATTAAATATCCATTGAAATAAACTCCTTACGACTGAACCGAATCGTTAATAAAATAAAAACGAGTTCTTTTCTGTACGAAATTAACCTTAAATAAACCAGCAAGCCGAATCCATCGCACGCGTAAGGCAGTTCTAACGTTTATCCTTTGATATCCCTCGACGTTTTCGTATCATTTCCTTCGCGCGTTACGAATCGCGGTAATATCTGTTTGACGCATAGATTAACTTGAAGGATTTGGATTTCTTGATGATTCATGTCGGAAACATATGTTTTCGCTTCGTTAGTGGGTGCTACGGCTCAGCTGCCATATGCTTGTATGTTGGCCAGGAGGTGTGTGAGGGAAATTTACATTTCATTGCGGGATATAGTTAGAAGCATAGGTACTCAATTATAGAGAAGGGTGGTTTTTTATGTTTTTACAATTTTCTTTAAGCAGCCCTATATTAGGGTAGTGCGGGGAAGTCGACTGAAATGAAGGTAAATGGAAAGCGAGGAGTTAATGGGATAGTTTTTTTCGGACAAAAGAAGAACAATAAAGGCAATGACTTCGTTTTGAATGAGATGGCCAATTCGTTTTGGTCCTTTTTTGGGTGTTCATATGTGTTAAAGCAGTTGCGGGAAGTTGCACAAAAACGGACCCCTAAAAAAATTGAAAAATTTTTATATTCACTCTTTAGGGGGAAATTGGTTTCAATAGGGGCAAGAGGAACTTGAAATCGAAATTTTGTTCAGGATAACTGTTAGCTCAAATTGTTTAATACATGTGGAAGATTGTGATAAATCTAGAAATCAGATATTTAGATATATTTATAATTGATATAATCTGTATTCAATATGATTGAAGCCTTAGCAAGCACCATGAGAATTGTCTCGAGCTAAAATTCCATTAAATCAGGATAGTTTTGAGCTAGTTTAATCCACTTTCCTTTATTCTTACGACCTTTGAACTGTCAGACTTGCATGGCTCTTTTCTAGCTCCCCTATTGTATGGACCTTAGCTGTGTGGCATTATGTAACATTAGGGTTTTTATTATGCACCCAACGTTAACTACTTTTTAACATAGTTTGCTCGAAGTTATGGCTTTGTGGCTCCCAACAAAAGGGTTCCTTCATTTTCTTTTGATGACACTGGTCTACAAAATTTGAGATTTTTACGTGGGCAGATTGATGGTGGTTATTGAACTGAGTGGGGTTCACTGATTACAAAAAAGGAATCCATTCATTTCAAAGAATGCTATTTTGAGACACATGCAAAAAGAGAGGTTTTTTTTGGCTACTTTTTCATTTATTTTATTTCATTTATACCTCAAGAAATCTTCAAAATTTTGTATCTATAATTGAAAATTCAAATATCTAACCTTAATGATCACATATCATTTGTTCTAATGGAAGCCTTAGCTATGATAGTAAGATGCCTTTGAACAGACAGTAAAAAAGCCAAAAAAATGTTTTTTTAAAGATTTTCCCCACCTTTCAAAAAATTGTTCTAGTTTTTTAGTATTAAAAATTTTTTTAAATCTTTTCTTAATATGCTTTCCAGACGTATAACGAAATCTCGAGATTTCAGAAAATTTTCGAACAAATTTGACATTTGAAATCCAGGCGATTTCAATTTTGTTCTGAAATCCCGAGATTTCGTTGTACGTCTGGAAAGCATATAAATTTCTTATGAATAGAGCTCGGATTTTGAATATTTTGAATTTTTTGAATTTTTTGAATTTTTTTGCATTTAACTCTGCTTTTTGAATATTTTATTCACTGAAGTGGGCTTTTTTTGTTAATTTGACAATTCAAAATTTTAAAAGGCATACTAAATCGAACTAATTTGAGATTTTTGACTGTGAATTTTTGATTTTTTTGAATTTTTTGCACTTAAAAAAAATTTAAATATTTTTTGCATTTTTTTTTAAATTTTTAATTACATATTCAATTTGTTCTATGAAGCATAGCTATGATAGTAAGATGCTTTAGAACAGACAGTAAAAAAGCCAAAAAATGTTTTTTTTAAGATTTTCCCCACCTTTAAAAAATCTGTTATAATTTTTTAATATTAAAATTTTTTTTTAAATTTTTCTTTAATTTCTTATGATAGTAGAGTTCGGATTTTGAATATTTAATTTTTGAAATTTTTTGAATTTTTTGATATTTCACTGAAGTAGGCTTTTTTTGTTAATTTGACAATTCAAAATTTTAAAAGGCATACTAAATCGAACTATTTTGGAATTTTTGACTGTGAATTTTTGAATATTTTGCATTTTTTGCATTTTTGTTTGAATTTTTTTGAATTTTTTGCATTTAAAAAAAAATATTTTTTGCATTTTTTTAAAAAATTTTTTACATATTCAAATTCCGAGGCATAGCTATGATAGTAAGATGCTTTAGAACAGACAGTAAAAAAGCCAAAAAATGTTTTTTTTAAGATTTTCCCCCACCTTTAAAAAAATCGTTATAATTTTTTAATATTAAAATTTTTTTTTTAATTTTTCTTTAATTTCTTATGATAGCTAGAGTTCGGATTTTGAATATTATGAAATTTTTTGTAATTTTTATTCACTGAAGTAGGCTTTTTTTAATTTGACAATTCAAAATTTTAAAAGGCATACTAAATCGAACTATTTTGGAATTTTTGACTGCGAATTTTTGAATATTTTGAATTTTTGTTTGAATTTTTTTTGAATATTTTGAATTTTTTGCAATTTTTTTTTTTTTGAATATTTTTTTGAATATTTTTTTCAATTTTTTTTCTTCATTTTTTTACATATTCAAATTCCGGGGCATACTTATGAAGGACTGTTATTTTAAGTATACAGAAAATTTAATTTTGTCAAAATCGGTTGAAAAACAAAAAAATACTTATGGCGCACAACGCTTATGAACTCGAAAATACGCTTCAGGGATGCCCATTTTTCTTGTCGACCAGTGTAATTTAAATGGCTTTCCTTGAACGAAGGCTACACACCTGAGACTCATTCTAAATATCTTGCAAGCTCCTTACTTAATGGGACTTTTATGACTCCTTTACGAGTTTTCTTATTCCAATTTTTTAAGAGCCCTCTATCTAACCCGGCCTGGGCTAATTAAATTTAATTACTAAAGTAAATAATAAGAGGGAAAAACTCTTTGATGAATTTTCGCGACCGTTATCACCGATATCGACACGGACCGCTTCTCTAATCCATTGCCAGTCAGTTTGGTCAAACAAACAATTTTGATGTCTTCATTTAATAAATTACTCGATCACGTGTGCCCGAAAGCGGAATTTTGTTCGATGACAATTTTCAGTTTTCCCAGAATTTTTCTATTTTTTTTTTTTTTTGTTCTTCTTTTCACAAAAATTTTCTGAGTAAATATTTTGACAATTAGCGGTCAAACGTTGACCAAAAACTGTCCAGATGACCCGACCCCGCCCGCCACCAATCTTCGAAGTGCTTAATTGCGGAAAAGTTGTACAAAATAATCAACTCTGGTCTGAGGCACGTGCCACGGCAGCGGATTCGTCCAGTCAATATTTAAGTACAAAGTGGACAACTTGAAAATCCTTTAAAGCCCAAATGAAAATCCACTTTAAACGTGAGGCGATCCAAAAAAAATCCCGCCGCATTTTTCCATGCGTCAAAGTTCGACGGGATTTTAATGTGTCCGGCACGCGCGTGTGCGTTCGTTCGGTGCGACAACACAAAACAACAACACCATTGAGAAGAACAACAACGGGTAAGGGATACCCGTCCGACGGGTCACAACCTCAAAGTCAAAGGCCGACTTCTGTTTGCCTTTCGCATGTCCTTTTTTTATTGTTGTTCGTTCGTTCGTTTGTTTGTTTGTTTATGTTTATTTGTCAGTTCGATTCGTTTTGTCCTTTTGTCGTCGTACCTTTCCTCGTACAATGTCATTATGCGTTGCATTGCAGTGTGTCGCGAGTGAAATTAATGGTCCAGAACCGGTGTGACTCCATATAAGTCAGTGACCCTTTACTGCCTGTGATAAGAGGGTCAACTGTCAGCTGTGATAAATAACCAAAGAAAGAGAGGAGCAAGAGATAGAGAGAGAGAGTGGAGAGCGGAGAGCTTTGACCTGTCATCAGAATTGCTAATATTTTAATCCCATAACTTCCCAGAAATTTCACCTGCACTTAAGTCAGACTCCATAGAGAGCATAAATACCTCTGCGGCATAATTGTCCTCTCTCTCTCTCTCTCCTCTCGCTCTAAGTACCTGTGACGACTTCCACTCATCGACAGTCAATGTAAGTAGGTTTGGGACATGTTTCTCACATTCTTACCCGGCTTTGTGGTTTCAAATTTCATTTCAGACTCAGAAAGAGACTCGAAAGTCCGTCAACTCGCGATCGCACGTTATAATTACATAATTCCCACATGCGAGGAAAAAAAAAATGCATGCCACTTTGTTGGGTATATGAAATTATTTATAATGCGCATGTGCAGATTGCTTTTTAAGCTGCGATTTTTCCTTATGAGAAAAATTACTACTATTTTCGCTTGAATTTGATGCGGAAAAGATTGGTTGGAAAAAAAAGTGGATATGGAATTTTCTATGAAAAATTGAGTTATTAAGCTGAAATGAATCTTTTAGTTAAAAAGCAGATCTGTGCTCAAAAAACACAGGGTTGTATATTAGCGGAGAAAATAATATGACTTTAAAAGATTTTCTTCTAACTTGATAGCTGGAAATTAGGTGCTTGGCTGATAGGTCTGCGATATATTCTATGGTATCTCGCATGCGAGAAATTTCTTACGACACAAAGTGATTAAGGTTAAAAGGCGATTTCTGTCATATTAGTATGCCTCGGAATTTAAATATGTAAAAAATTTTAAAAAAAATTTTTAAAATATGCAAAAAATTGAAAAAAAATTTAAAAAAAATGCAAAAAAAAATGCAAAATATTCAAAAAATTCCAAATTAGTTCGATTTAGTATGCCTATTAAAATTTTGAATTGTCAAATTAACAAAAAAAAAAGCCTACTTCAGTGAATAAAATATTCAAAAAGCACAGTTAAATACAAAAAATTCAAAATATTCAACAAATTCAAATAATTCCAAAAAATTCAAAATATTCAAAATCCGAGCTCTACATATTAGAATAAAGTGAGGTAGGAAATAAAGCCCAAAATCCAATATTGCGAGAGCCCGATGCGAGAGTGCGCGACGTCACGAAAATATTTTGCGTGACGCATTTTAATCTCCAATGAGAGTTTTGCGTCACGCAGATGAAAGCATAACATCGCTTCTAGTAATGCAATATTTGAACCGAGTACCAATCGAACGAGTACCGAGTACTCATAAAAACTATACGTTATCACTTGAGTTTAAATTTTAATTCAAAATTTTCCAAAAATTTTCAAAATGAACCGAAGCTCGCGAAATATTCTAAAAGCTCTTTTTCACGGAACAGTGAACAGTTTTTGTTTTATTAGTTTAAACGAGTACCCAATAGCGAGTACTCAAAAAATAGCTACATCACTAACCCCTGTCAAATTGCCTCGCAACGAGAAATATTCAATTTTTCAAAATTTTCTCGCTACGAGGTCTCGCAGTGCGATACATTGGAGGTTGAACCATATGACTGAATGTATTGAAATTTTTTGTGCGTCTCGTCTCGCGCTCTCGCATCGGGCTCTCGCAATGTGGGATTTTGGGCATAAGGCTTTACTTTAAGTCCAATGCTGTCCCCCCCTCGATAGAAATTCGAGGCCTGGGATTTTCCTTCCTTGGAGATAGCTCTGCTCAAAAGTTTGACCGAAAAAAAATTTTGTTATCAGTTCGTTTGCGAAGAAGTATATCATCAATTAGGGTCCCCCCTTTCACGAATCCGGGGACCATGGGGAACCAACACTGATCCGAATCTCAAAAGGACTGGTCCGGTCCTATGTCATATAGTTTATCTTCCAGAATATGGATTTAAACCATAAAAAGAATTGTCTATGTTGTTGTTCAGAGAAGATGATGGAGGAGAATAAAGGGATTGGCAAGCTTTCCAAGGGTTATTTTAGTTCGAAGAGTCGGTTTCTAAATTATTGCTGGCGTAATCTCGCATACACAGAGAAAAAAATCAACCAGAAAATTGGTTAAATCAAAAGGAAAAAAATACAAAACGGCTTCATCAAGGAATATTTTTATTTTAAAAATTTTTCTTGTTGAAAAAAATAAAGATTTTCCTTTTGAATCAACCATATTTCAAGTTGAATTGAAATGATAATTTTGGCCACAGAACCCTCTGCTGAGAATAGCTCCAAAGATAGCCATCGGATGGACGTGACTGCTTTCTCAATGCTTAAAAAGTTCTAAGACGAATACATAACTTATATGTCCTATTTTATAAACCAAATGAGAATTGTACCGAACGAAAAGAAATTAAATTCAACATATTTTCTTTTTAAATCAACCAAAAACGTTGTTGACTCAACCATTTTTCTTTTGAAATTTTTGTTCTGCTCGAAAAAGGACTGTGAATAACAATGCGACCTTTTAAAAAAAAATCATGGTTAAATTCGCTCAGTGTACGAACAAGCCGCGTACACAGAAACGTTTTTGGGGAGTGATTTTAACGACAAAGAAATCTTTATATTGTCACAATTTCCACATCTTCCTTTATAACAACTCGCATTTCTGAGGCGGTTTGAATACCCAAAACCTCTTTTTGTTTACACGCTATATTAATGATCCATTAGGTCCATATGACCTTCATCGATGACGTTATTTACTATATGGGGGCCACACTCTTATTAATAACTCCTTTCGAATCATAAGAGTTGTGTCTTCCAAAAATGAGTTTTGGGACTCTAGCCAAAGTTTATTATAAGTGCACAAATAATTCCCTAGTGTAAATAAGTCCATTTGACCTTATGAAAAATCCGGCAAAAAAAACTACCGCAAAGGAAGATTCAAGAAATGAAAAATGACTTGAAAGGAAGAAGGCCTATAATTAACGAAATAGCATAGCAAATGCTATGAAGGAGGATTTCGTTAGTGACTGACATTGATTTTCTCAAGCCACAGGCGTTTTGGCTCCCATCGGTAAGTGTAAATCGCACCCACACAGGGCAATTTGTTTCGAGCTGAGGAACACATCGAATCCATCGTTGAAGGACATTCGCTGAAGGCGTAAGAAATAATCTCTTTAAAGAACTGCATAGACCTACAACATGAGGTCGGATAGTGTTGGGTCGGGTGGGGTCGGTTCATGATAATTTTTCATTTACGCTTCTACTTGCTCCGAGTCTCACTCTCACTTTTGCGTTGGCGTTATCGTTATCGTTATCGCTGCCGGGGTTCGTGTACCGCGTTTCGACATGCAAGCAAATTAACATTTCGCGACCCATATTGAGAGCCGGGTACGTGCATACGTCACATGCATGCCCGGTCGTCGTTGTCGGGATTTAACCTATAAACGTGGAAATTTTTGCGCAATCGAATCTCAATGTCGAATCGGGAATATGAGGAACAGAAAAGAAGGAGCGGAGCGGAGCGTTCGGTTTCGTGCGTTCGGCTGGCTTGAAGACCAAATTCCAGGGCTTCCAACACTTGTGAGCGCTGTGCTGGATTGTTGTCTCAATGTGACTCGGCTCAGCTGTTCGGAAATAGGCCTCGCATGTATGCAGTTTTTTTCTTTAATTTGTTTTTGTACCGCTTTTGTCGAACGCCGGTTCGATGGCTGGAGTCACGCTACGAGCTACGAGCATTGCGTGACTTACGTTCTAACGGCGGTTTTGACGCGACGATGACGTTGACGACCATGGTGGTGGCGGCTTAATTTTTAAGAAGTCTACTTTAAAGTACAACAAATTTTAATACAACAACAAATGAGCAACCAAAATAAAAACGAATTGAATTTGAAGCGGAAATTTTTCTATACAAAGACGAGAAATTTGGGTGCAGTTTCCTTTAAAAATCGGAAAAATGGATTTATCAACTTTCTCGCTCTCTTTTCCTCCATGTCGTTTCCTCTCTCTCTATCTCTTTCTGAAGTCCTAAAAACATTTATCTAGCACTCTTTACCCCCATCCAATATACGCGGAAAATCAATTTCCCGTTGCTTCCGAAAAGCAGGAAAGCGAAAATAAAAAACAAGAATTTCCTCGCCATTTTGGTGTATAGAAGCCATTTTGTTTGGTTTTTATATACCCCCGGACGAAGAGCTTCTTCAGTGTTTTTTTTTTTGTTCTCGCTACGCTTTCTCTCATCTTTTTCGTTTATTTTTACTGCCTTTTTTTTTGGGTGGGGTTGCATTTTCACAATTCCCTTTTGCTCGACTAGTTGATTATTGGACGCGTAAGCTCTTCAGCTCTTGAGCTCTTTAGCTGAGCTTCCAAGCAGTCGTTAAATCGCCAGACATTCTTGTGTATCTACCGTCGTCGTCGTCGTATTTATCCGTTTCTTTTCAACCCCTCTAAACGCTTTGCGAGATTTTCTTTTGCTTTTCACATTTCTGCGGACTTAAAGCCACCAACTACAACCAGAAGAGATTTCGAACGATTAACGCACCCC
The DNA here is from genome assembly GCA_020466095.1 of Chlorops oryzae. Taxonomy (NCBI): domain Eukaryota; kingdom Metazoa; phylum Arthropoda; class Insecta; order Diptera; family Chloropidae; genus Chlorops; species Chlorops oryzae. Next base: position 27,251,686 of record CM035809.1, on the reverse strand, counting down.
GATTCTTAAGGATTTTTCATTGGAATATGGACGAGCGCGGTGGAATGTGGTAGAGATTGTGGTGGAACAATTGCATTACCTTGCCATGCTATGGCTTGTACTGTGGTTTGTTGTTCTCTGTTCATACTGAAGAGGGTTAATCGTCTACAGTGGCATGGCATAGTCATAGACATATTTTTCATGGAGATCTTGTCAATCAAAGGAAAAACTTTTCTTTTGAAAGTGTTAGTTTTGGCCCTTCTTAAAATTTTATGCAGTGGACCCTCCGTTTATCCGGCCTCTGGCTAATCCGGCTACCCCTGCAATCCCACATGACGGATATTCAGGGAGTGTCATAAAAATATACACGATATTGAAAAATGTCGAAGTTTGTACTTCAGAGTAACCTTATTATTGGACTTGTTTCTAATTATCGGATTACAAGGTACTCTTCTTTTGTTAAAAAATTCCGGACTTAATAGGGTCCTAGGCAGTACTCTATAATCCGACAAACCGATAGTTCGACAATGCCCTGAAAAAGGTTCGTCTGAGTACGGGTGGTCCATACAATAGTAAATGCAAATTTTTTATCAATGGTTAATATTTTTGAGAAATGAATGGTGTTCTAATATGGATATCCGGAGATATCCTCAAAATTTGACTTCAATTTTTGTAGAGGATGTCTATGACTATAAACGAATTCCATAACCAACTTCAGGCAAATAGAGGTTCGAGGCTTGAGGTAATAGGTGTTCGGCCAAGAGGACGACCAAAACAAAGATGGCTAGACATTTTGAAAAGGGACCTCCGAGCAACTGATCTAAGAATCAACGATGCAGTGGATAGAAGAAAATGGAGGAAAAAATTTAAAACACGTGGACCCCGGTTTAAACCGGATTAAGAACAACACCTAGGAAAGAAGAAGATATGCCAACTTCAGTTCAAGTTCCATATGAGTTTGAAGCATATGTAGAAGACAATTTTCGTAAGCCGCCCTCTTGCGTATTTCTCAAGCTTCGGAAATTATATTGAACGGCTAAAAATATATTAAAATTTCGAAATTTCATTAAAAGATCTTTCAAAATTCAGGTTTTAGAGTCGCTCTCTTCTGATTTTTATAACAGACCCTAATACTGGAGGTACCTAGCTCTAAAATTATTCCGGTCCGATCCATTCTCGAATTTTTTTTTTACTCATATCTCCGCTTACCCGAATGGCAAACATTGTGAACGTGTCACAGAACGGACCTTTCAATCGGTCCAAGGATAATGACGATCGAATTTAGACATTTTCGCTATTTTCCACCAAAAAAAAAAAAAAAACTACCCAGACCAAGCGCCTAAAAAACAGAACACCTCTGCTAAAAACAGATATGATGGTCACCGTATGCATACAGACAGGCGGATGGGAAAGCATGGCTAAATCTAATCTCCTATATATGGGTCTATTTCGTGTGAATCCGATTGTTATATGGGGTAGGGTCGGGAAACATTTAAGAGATCCCACACCATTGAAGGACGAGAACCAAGCTCGCTTGAAGAGAAAAAATCAAGCTAGATGAAAACTGCAAAAGAATACTCTCTAGAGTTAAAAATATTCCTCGCTGGACTATTAAAGAAATATCCCAAAGAATCGCACACCATTGAAGGACGAGAACCAAGCTGAAGAGAAAAAACCCTGAGTGTGAGGAGCTTGATTAATTAGAAATAAAGGCCCATTGATTTGCCCTCCTAAAAACTCACGAAGAAGCTTATAATTTAAATACCTCCAGCTTACGCAATAGTAGAGCTCGATTTCCATCCGTTTAAATAAAATTCTATAAAGAAAATTCCCTAGAATTCCGCTTAAATTGCGTGGCTCGGCTCTAGAAATACTTTGCACTTAATAGCAAGGCTCATCAATTATGGAAAAGTTCATGATAGGAAAATAATAGTTAAGAAATAAAACTTTATTACCCTTGTGGTATTATTGTTTTCCAATAACTTTTATTGTTGTTGTTGCGGCTGCTCGGTTTGTTGTAATTATTATAACTTGTCATTGTTGGCAATTAGAGGAGTTATAGAGGAAAATGGCGAATCGTTTAGATGGAAAGTCTACGTGCGAAACGCACGATTATAGGCATTAAAGTTTAAAGACACGCCGAAGGGCGATGAATGCCCAGTCTTCGAGAATTCCTTGCATAACATTTCGAGAAGAAGCAAAGAAAAACGATTAAAGCGAATATAGCACCAATAACAAAAATATATTAAGAGAAAGTATAGAGAAATTTCCTAACAGTTTTTTTTTTTCATTCTTTCTAATCGTAGGAAAAACTGCGCAAGTCAGGGTCAAATTCTTAGCTCGCAGTAGGTAAGTGATATGCTACGAGAGAAGGTTTGAGTATGGGTTTAGGTGAGGTTAGGTGAAGGTGCAGAGGAGAACATGACGAAGAGGCAGTAGCAGCAGCAGCAGCAGAAGCAGATACCTCTGTAAGCGTATAGAGAGATAGGTATAGAAAAAAGAATATAATATTGCAACCCCCATTTGGCCCATTTATGCTGCCCTAATGGACAGAGGTAGTGCGTTCGTATGTGAGTACCTTTGGGGGTCTGCGGAACACACACACACACACAGACCGAAAGACAGACAAATTTTGCCATTATGTTGTTGGTCTTATTTTCGCTGTTGCTGTTTCTATTGTTGTTGCTTATTTCGCTTGCTTATTTTTTTCTAAGTTAAGCGTTAAAATTTATGGGCTGCGTCCAATGAGTCCTGTCCGCTGGGTCTCTGAAAAGCTGTGTATACCTTCTATACACTGTGCGCCTTTGTTCGGTGTTTGTTTCGTTTTGCCCCCACCCTTGGTTTCCGCGTACCTACTCTTTCATGGAAATGGGTTTCTTTCATTCTAAGGGGGTTTTTTTTTTGCTGTTGTCCGATATGTTTTTCAACGCTTCAGCATTTAGTGTTCATTGACAGCAACGCTTTTGGTTAATGCATAATTAAAGTTATTGTGCTCATTGTTTCTGTTGTTGTTGTTGTGCTTTTGGTGTTGTTGTAAGTGTAAAAGCCATTATTATCAATGTAGTTCTGAGTTAGTCATGGTCTCGTTTTTTTCTTTTGTATATTCTCTGTACACCGAATTCACTCTGGAGGCAACACAAAATCCCCAGGGACCTCGTTGGATTTACGATTCTAAGCCATATACTCGAACATAGGAACATATACACTCATTTATTTGTATGTTAGGCATTTCCTAAAGTTATTTATCGTCTAAAGAACCTGCTATTTCAAAAAAAAAAAAAAAAAAAAAAGATAGGAAGGTCCTTAAACCACAACTTTTTGTCGTTCTATCGGAAACATCCTCCAAAAAATAGATTTTCAAATAAATTTCCTTCTCTTTCAAAATAGTTTCTAAAATTCTTAGATTTTTCTTAGCTTCAACGAGAGAAAGCAACAATATTTTACAAGAAATCTCTTCTTAACAGAGTAGAGTCCTCTGAATGATTTCATCGCCATTTTTTGCGTCTACCTACTATGGATGGTCTTATGAAACACACTTTCCTTTTTTCTTATCAACCTTCATCATAAATTTTTTTATTTTTTTTTTTACAAAGAGAGCTTGATTAATCTCCCAAAATGACAGCCGCGGCAGAGCAAAGTCATCGTAAGCCTCACCCATTATTTTTTTTCTCGTCTGCCATTTTGGTTGAAACTGAGTTTCCTTATCCGGTGAAAAAAATCTCAAAGCCAAGTAAGAATATGAAAAATGCGTATAAATAAAATGAAAAATATTAAGTAAAACTCCTCTCTTTTACGAGAGGATGTCATAAATTTTCCCTAATAAAATATTACTAACGGCACTAAAAAAAAAACCTTCCAGAAAAATGCAATAAAAACGAGCAAAAAGCACACCTACAAATTAAGATTTGAAGTACTTAGCGCTATATTGTGAGAGTTAAGAAAAGCTTTAATGGAGTACTTTTTATTTTGGTATGTGAAGGTTGAAATTTTTATACCCGGCATTGCCCGGTATTCATTAAAAATTATTTGCTATTGCAAGGAGATAAATTACTTCAATGCCCTCTGCCTATGGACCTGTTTTAGCTCATTATGAATTTCCCAGACTTTGTTTTTGGTTACTAGAGACCTTTTTCGGGTCTACTTTCCTTAATATGGCAGCTTATTATTTGGGAATTCTATTAGAAGACTATGGTTACAATATAGATTTTTCGTATTGGAGGCTGTTTTTAGAATTTAGAATTTTTACAGCAAGCAATTCTTACTCCCAACCCCCAAGTAGCGAACTCCAGGAAATGCCAACGATGGTGAGAAAAACTTCGTATCTGATGAAGAACTGAGAAGAGAAATGGCGAGAACCATTTCCTAGTAGCAGAAAAGAGAGATTGGTTTACAGGGACTAGCTGAACCGACGAAGGCCCTGCAAGTTCCGCAGGGGGATAGTATCGGAATGGTCCAAAGAGGCCAACAGCAGCGCTTAAATTTCCAGTTAGACTACAGTACAGATGAAATCATAGTCTATTGGGTCACAATAATTGAAAAAGGTCCTCCTGATAGGGCTTTTCTTGAGGCTGACTACCTGGTCCTCTAAAACAAAAACCATAAGTAACAGTAGCAACAGTTTGTGGACACGTACTAAGTGTTGGTCAGAACACTTTGGCAAAGAGAGGTTTGAGGCTTGAGGTAACAGGTGTTCGGCCAAGAGGACGACCAAAACAAAGATGGCTAGACATTTTGAAAAGGGACCGCCAAGCGACTGATCTAAGAATCGAGGATGCAGTGGATAGAAGAAAATGGAGAAAAAATTCAAAACATGCGGACCACGGTATAAACCGGGAAAGAACACGCTAGAAAAAGAAGAACAAGAAGATAAAATCATAACTGGGTCTTAAAATAATCGAAATCTTGAGGTATCGAAGCAAAATTGACAACTAATTAGTCAAAAATAAAAGCTTAGAGTTCTGGCCCCAAAACATGACAGGCCGAATACTTCTTCTTTTTTTAATAAAGCATTTCTAGGATTTTATAGGATTACTTTTTATTCCAAAGACCCATTTTTTTGGGTTTGGAATAAAAAAAAAAACTTTTAGGGGCATTTCTAGAGGTGCTGAAAGCTTGTAAGTCCAGTTTTATCTTTGGTGTAATGACGGACCGAATTCTTCCCTACAAAAGAACGGACAAACGGAATTTTCTCAAAATTCAAATACCGCAACACTCAATGCCCGAAAAATTCCTAACTGAAATACCTGCGTAGATTTGTCGAAATTTTTCAAAAACAAAACCAGGTCTCCAGTTTCGAATGGACAAAAAAAAAAAACAAACATTTTTGTTGCTACACACTTAAATAATAATTAAATTAATGAATTCATGCACGTAAAAGAGTAAGAAATTAAAATAAAAAGTATTTCGAGCGAAAAAAAAATGAAAGCACTCAACAAAAAAAAAAAATATAAATAAAGTCGAAAAATTTCAGTCCGGCTCACTCCCTTCGCGGAGCTAATTAAATTATGAATAATTACGTGCATTTGTTTTCATTTTGACTTTTTGGTATGTATATTTTATATATTTTTTTATATTTTTTATTCCTTTTTTTTATTTTCATTTTTTATGATTTTTGGCAAATGTCAGGGGTTGAGCCGCAAAGACATTTGAGACTCAGACTAAAAAGGACCTTCCATCATGCCTTCCACCTTTCGGGCACGCACAATTTTCAACGAGCAATGCAATTTGTTTTGTTGCTTTCTTGGGCTGAAGTTGAAATTAGTAAAGTGGCGGCGGCGGCGGCGATCCTGATACGAATGTAAAAGGACACCATAACGCGTTCGGCTCGGGCTTATCGGGCTATTAACGCTAGACTGAACTTTTCAGCCGAATGACCAAAGCCACAAATGAGGTTTTTTCGGTGCGTTTTGGAGCATGATTTCTGGCTGGTTTTTTTTTTTGTATTTTTGTATTTTTTTTTTTTGTAGATATATTACCACATTTTGTTGTTAATTTGATAAAAACTAACAATGACTGAGATTAGAATGTAGGACTCACCTGCGCACGGAGTAAAAGTTGTCGGTTTGAAAACGTTTTCGTTCAGCGACCGGTAAAAGTGTCCAATTCTTTTGTTAATGAAAACGCCAAAGGCTGGGAAAGTGACCATGTTTTGGTAATTTATCGTGGTCTTTTTAAGAAAAGGGAGCGATGGAGTCCTGTGGGGTTCCTTAATGGTAAGGATTTTGGCTGAAAATAATACGAAAAAGTTCAAACTAGATAAACATTTTAGACAGAAGTAATGGGTTCTTTTTAAGAACCATTTTAGATCAGTTTCTTTATTTTTTTCTCAAAATTTAGAACCTGTTTCAACTTGAGTGCCAAATTCTATCTATAAAACAAACTTTTCATAAAAGTAGATTTTCTAGAGTCACATTTAATGAACTTCAAGCCGTTAATCCCTTGAATGTAAAAAGGAAATGATTTTGAAAGCTTCTCAAAAACAAAACATGGTTCTATAAACATTCAATGAACTTTTTGCTTCACTAGATCTATCCCAGAGGACCGGCGAGGGGAAAAGTCCCCGCTTAACTTAAGGGAAAAAATTTTCCCTAAACTGGCAACAGTGGTCTCTAAGCTTGCCCGATACAATGAACATTTTTGCACGGTCATTTCCGAGTCCGTAGCCCGTCACCGAGGGACACCCAAGGGCAAGGACTGGGGATCATTAAGGTCTTCCCGGGCATAGATCACTTAAGGAAAATAAATATTTAAAAAAAATCCTTACCATAAGTATTGATCCCGATTACATTACATCAGGGGTGCCCACCGGGCATTTATCCGGTTGCCCGTAGGCCCAGTCCACCCCTGGGGACACCCAATGGACAAAAACTTTATCCATTTAAGAAAGACATTCGCCTGAGAGCAGTAGAGGATCCAGTCGATATTCTGAGGAGGGGTAAATAAATGAATAAAATACGGATACCGATGCATCGTCGTACCGGATTTATTTTTGATCATATACCCCAAAAAAATGATTTGGAGAAATTAATTTTAAGCTTCAGAGAGGTATACAATGTGGTCAATGCGAAGATGGGACGCTTGGATAGTAGTACCCACATCTATCCACCATCCACACACACAAGATATCGTTTGATTTAGGGCCATAAAATGGGTTTGACCAGGGACGTGAACCGGTTTTGAACCGGAAACCCGCTTTTATCTGCTGATGAACCGAACCATTAACCGAACCGAAGTTTTTCACAAATGTTTGAGCCGAACCGAAAACCGAACCCCTTTTTGTAAGGGTTCAGGGTTTCATTTTTGGCTGCTCCGATAGGCCAAAAATAAAAAAATCATTAGGTCGATATTCTTATGAAATTAGTAGCGATACTATCTCTAATATGAGTAGGTAACCACCACTAACTTTTTATTGTGCAAATTTTAACCCTAAATGGTAAAAAAAAAAATGGCGTTAGAGGTGGGAAATTTTTTCAGTCTGAGAAATTTCCGAACCATTGAACCGAACCGAAACCCCGGTTTAAAGAAGTAGAAAACCCGGTTTGACGAACCAATCAAGGGCGTACCGAGAGAAAGAGTGCTTTGGTAGCGCTTATATTCGCCACAGTGGTATATTGAGCAATTATAAGACATTAACCGAAAAAAAATTTGGGGGGCCAAGAAGAAATTTAGAGAGTTTTGGACCAAAAACCCAAAAAATCCGAAAAATTCATGACGTCCGATTTCGATGAAAATTTATAATTAGAATAAGTGAAAAGTTCTAAGAATTTTTAACCCTAACATTTAAAAAAAAACTGATTACAACTAGTCCTTTTAGGACCAGTTTGGAACTAGACCCAAACTAGACTAATTGTAATCAGTATTTTTTTTAAATTTTAGTGCCAAAATTTTAGAATTTTTCACTTATTCTATATACAAATTTTCATCGAAATCGGACGTCATGAATTGTTCGGATTTTTTGGGTTTTTGGTCCAAAACTCTCTAAACTTCTTCTATTAGGATCTTTATTATCTCCTGGAAGCTCTTTGAATAACTAAATTTCTTCCTCGCACTTTCTCCGAGGGACAACGCAATATAAAGAACAATAAAGACAACCTCAGACAAACAAGTAACATGACACCAAAATACACACAACTTGCGACCTGCTTTTAATTAATCATTTGACATGGCAACTCTATTAAATCTTTTATTATTCAACTAACCATGGAAGCAAACCCAAAACAAGGGAAACTATTTTATTTATTAATTCACAAAACAAGAAATATATTTTCATTGTGGCGCCAATATTTTATGATTTTACGATGCCGATTAAAGGACCCAGTTCCATATTTTCTATTTTTTTTTTTTTTCTATTACCGAGACTGGTGATAAATTTCCGAATTTTTCCTTCAGAAGTTCATCACAAAGTGTAAAGGAAAAATAAATAAAAAAATAAAAAAATATGTAGGAAATCAGCTTAGAGAAAACGACCAATAAAAATATTGCGAACAAAATTTTATAGGCCTTACGATGAGAAAGTTTCCTGCCGAGGGGTGTGGCGGTGCCAGCGAATTTTGCTCCAGGCTATAACTTACCAAGACGGCTTCATAATAAATTTGTCACAAAAATTGATTTATATGCGATTGACGATAACAGAAACTAAAGAAACAACAACAAAGAACAAAAGGAAAAAGGACAAAGAAAAGTGTGAGGCGAAAAAGAAAAACTTTGGCAAAAGGGATGGAATTATCGCATGAGGTGGAGTTGAGGGTTTAGTTTGTTACTTAAAAAGAGAAATAAAACAAATTTTAGGAAAACCTGTACGAAACGGTATCATAAATTATGATTATTATCAATGGAACAGGAAGAGAAACATAACAGGAGCAAAGGTACAAAATACATTTTTACGCATGGGAAAAAAAATTCCCAAAAAATTTTATTAAAAGCAAAAAAAAGGGATGAGAATTTTTGGCGATATTCGAGCTGCTTTTTTCCTTTAAAAAAATCCCATTATTTCAATTTTTAAATATCCCTTCTTAAAGAAAAATTTTCATCTTTTCCTTTCATTTTCTTTCAGTTGTTATGCATAAGGATAAAGAAGAAAACGGTATACTCCCGCATATACACGCACACGATACCTATCGAACAAGAGAGTTGGCCAGTTTCGAGCATGGTCTTCTCGATGGTGATATGTTCCTTCAGGTGAGTAGCGAGAAATCAATCCGAATGCATACCGCATTCATTAATATTAATTTTTGTATATATTGTCTTGGAAGTTATAGTCTCAGAATTTCAGTCTATATTTTTGTCTGTATACATCAATTAATTTAAGCCCAATGATTTCTTAATTAAGTTGCGAAGGGAAAAATGTTATCCTGCCATTTGAATAGCGTGTCAATCAAGGCTCATTAATCAAAGACATTATGTTCCTGGTATATAAGATTACATTATGGGTTTTACGCCTATCAATGAACATATGCACTCATTAATGTACTCGATTTCTTTTTTGAAGAAAGGACATCAAAGTCCTGTGTTGGTGTGTTCTTGTGTGTGTATATCAAAAGACGTTTTGGAAGTTTTTGACTCTTCAATCAGCAAAGTGCAAACGCCCTATGTGAGTTTTTTGACTAATAGGCCGTTTACATATGCTATTTTATTCGCATTTTATCAACTTTGCCCGTTTTAGCACTAAAACAACTTAGATTTTTCCCGTTTTATCGTAAAAAACTAAAACGAGAAACTTTCCTGTTTTAATTTAAAACAAGTACCTAAATAAGATAAATCCTGCTTATAACTGATAAAAATATCGAAATCTGAGTGTCATCACTATAAAAATGCAAAACATATGGTAATTGAAATTTCTAATTTAAAAATTGTGAGGTTGTTTCTACAACCAATGTAGAAAACGAACACAATTTCAATAATTGCTTCTTATCTAAATAACAATATTCACTCATATTTCACGTGTTAAGCAAACAAAAGATAACCACATGCGCATATGTAAACACCCCGTTTTGACTTAGTCGTTTTAGCTTAAACGAGTAGCGCTAAAACGTATATGTAAATGCCCTATAAGCGGTTGTAAAGATGCCTGATGATGAACTCGTAGCTGGGTTCCAAATCGGTCGCATCAGCTTTCAACTTTCGGCAATTAGAAAAAAAAAACAAGTAAGGGTGTTATAGTCAGGCGAGCCTGACAATAGAATACCCGACACAGACACACGTGTTCAAATAGTTTTTCATATCAAGAGTTATTTTTTAAGGCCATAGGGGGCCCCATATACTGACTTTTGTTAAATTTCTTTATGAAAACTGCCCCTTTGCCACGCCCACTTTTCCAATTTTTTTTGAAATCTATAATCGGATATACGCTCTAATCCTAAGTTTTTTTTGAAATATTTCGAAAAAATCCGATTTTGGGGCACTTTTGAGATTTTTGTGACAGACCCTAGTACTGGAGGTACCCTTAATAATGGACCTATCAAAGAAATTTTTGGAGAGAATGTTAATGGCTACAAAGGAAGCATAAGTGCCAAATTTCGTTCAAGTCCCATTTGAATTTCGGGTGTAGGAGACAATTTTCGAAAACCGTCCTTCTGCCACGCCCACTTTTCCAATTTTTGGAAACCATATTACTGGCCTTTAAATATGATCAAAATTTCATCAAAATATCTTGAAAAACTTCGATTTTAGAGCAGTTTTTGTGATTTTCGTAACAGACCCTAGTACTGGAGGTACCCCTAAAAATGGTCCGATCGGGTCCATTCTCGAACTTGTTCTTACTCATGTCCCCGTGAGCACGCATATCAAATTTTGTCGAGAAGCTCAACTCCTTCGATAAGATAACTGTATACAAACAGACGGACAGACAGACAGACGGACATGTCTAAATCGAATCTCCTGGTGACGCTGATCATTTCTATATATATTTTGTATGGTCTATCTCGACTGGTTCTGGGTGTTACACACAACCACACAAACGCAATATACCCTCGACACAGAGTGTGTCGGGTATAATCAACAATTCTGGTACCCTTTTCCCGTTAACACTACTAGTATTTAACTGGTGCAAATTTACCCAATTGCCAATAAAAGTACTAGAATAATTCTGTTGAATACTGCTCTAATGCTTTCCTGTACAGATGTTATACTGATTTACTACAGAATTTTATATGGGCGAGGGTATAGAGAAGAACTAGGACTGGTGGCTTTTGCACTAGTAAAGTACTAGTACAGCACTAGTTGGAATTACTGCAGGGTATTTAAAAAATTGCCATAAATTGTGAAACTTGTTTGTGAAGGGTTAAAAAATTTAACTCCCAAGTGATAATTTTTTCATCCTATCCCAAATTTTCATATGGAAAAAGGCTTCGAATTGATGCTTGAAACACAATGGCCATTCCTTCTGTGAGTGATGATAAGTAAGTACTCAAGATTTTGAATCAAAGAGGTTAAAGGGTTAAATTATGAAGTATAAAAATTCAAAGCTTTTTAATTTGATTATTAGGAAGACGCTAAATACCTTCGCATTTCAATTACTTAGATTTTTTTTATATAATTTGTCCCTTAGGGGCTTCCTTCTCCAGCTCTGTCAGAAATGAAAAACTTCATATAAATAAACGCTTGAGAAATGAATTAGAAATTTCCAGAAGTATTTTTTTATATGAAGTTTTTCATTTCTGACAGAACTGGAGAGAGCCCCTTATAGGGCATTTACATATACGTTTTAGCGCTACTCGTTTAAGCTAAAATTCGAACAAGTCAAACGGGGTGTTTACATATGCAGCATGTCGTATTTGTCATTTTGTGGTTTCTTTTGTTTGCTTAACAGTGAAATATGAGTGAATACTTGTCATTTAGAAAAAGCGTTATTGAAATTCGTTTCGTTTTTACATTGGTTTGGAAAAACCTCACAACATTTTAAATTAGAAATTTCAATGACCATATTTGCCATTTTTATAGTGATGACAATCAGATTTCGATTTTTTTATCAGTTCATAAGCAGGATTTATCTTGTTTAGCCTACTGTTTTAAATTAAAACAGGAAAGTTTCTCGTTTTAGTTTTGTACGAAAAACGGGAAAAATCTAAGTTGTTTTAGTGCTAAAACGGGCAAAGTTGATAAAACGCGAATAAAACGGCATATGTAAACGGCCTATTAAGCGTAACAGGGTTAAAGAAAATTTTTCAATCCAAACTTCTAGCCATACCAACTTTTTCCTTGAACCAATAACTCTCCAGCCCTATTGCCTTTAATTGTCAGCTGCAATCGCAATTTTTGATTTTCATTGCCAAAGTCTTTTAAAGGAAAACTGCAGCGAGCTTGCATGAGCCGAAAACGCGTCGATCGCGTGTGAATCGCGCCTGACCCTAACCCTTTTAACTCTGCCGTGGAACTTAAGTGGATGAAATGCGAAGAAAACGGAACCGCTGCACCTGGCCCATATTTTCGCATTGCCTGAGTTATTATGCGAATTGGAACAAAGAAATTTTCGAGCGACCAAAAAAAAAGGAATATAAAAAAATCAAATAAAAACAAAACGAAACAAAACGAAACGAAAAGGCCGAGTGAGTAACGTACTCGCTTCAAGCCGATTTCGCACTTAATTTGTTTGATTTGTTGTTCTTGTTACCGTTCTCGTTTTGTTGTTGTTGTTGTTGTTTTGCTGCGCATAGTGTTGCATTTGAAGAAAGCGGGGCTGTGGTGAGATAATAACTGCTTTTTGGCACACAACGCCATTCCTGAATTATTGGTGCATTCACATCGCGTATACGTCGCGACGCCGCGCCTCGCCGCGCTGCCGACCCAAATGTGCGCGCTGCACTTCAGTTGGAAAAGTGCATTCAAGTGCCGGTACTCTACGGCCGATAGACATGCACATTCATGCTTTTCAGGCAGCCCAAAAAATATGAAGGAATTATAAAGAACAACAAAACCAAAATAATTGCATTTGTGCATTCAGAACCGTTACGCCGCGCCGTTACGGCTATCGTTCGAGCGGCTACGGTTCTAACATCTACACCACAGTCCTCCATCTTTCTATGCGATGGAAATGTGCCAAAATCACCACCTTTTTTGAAAAGAGTGCACCTGAGTGTAGGTCTGCAATTCGTTTATGCAAAATTCTCGCCAAAGAATGTCCTTTCGAACGTGGACAAATTTTCTTTTAT
>CM035809.1:27076062-27233562 GCA_020466095.1 Chlorops oryzae | reverse complement strand
CGATATTTTCCTTCACTTCCTTTACTAGAAGGTAGTTATTCTAGTACTGAAGCAGTGCTATATCAATCTCGAAGAGACTTTAAACTAGCAGTTCCTTAAAATAGGTCTTATTCAAGTGGTCCGGACTGGAATTTTCGTTCCTGACCCAGAACTTATGTTACAGTTCATGTCTGTAATAGTCGAAGGGTCCTTGATATTTTCCATTTACACACAAAAGCTTTAACAAATCACTAAGGGCCCGTGGATAAAGAAACAACCTTCTTGGCCAGAAATTCCTCCTCGCAGACCTTTAAATAAATGTACCTATATGATTTCCTCTACTCTAATGTTTTTCTTCAACCATTTTTACCGCTCTAATCTCATTTGCCGTAAGATTTCGGACTTGAAGTTTACCGTTTCAATTTCACAAATATTTTTTTATTTATGACAAAAATTAATGCTTACGATTTGATGTACACGCGTACATGAGAGGCACCTACATAACTACTTACGAGTTCAAGCTGCATTAAAGCTTACGATGTCGGATTTATAGATAACAGAGTGAAAAACAATGCGCTTTTCACACAATCCCATTCACCGGCTTCTCGGACTCATTCAAGCGCATTCGTTCGAGTCATTCATTAATTCATTCGGTTCGCATGCGCAGAGTCCATTAACAGCTTCTGTTAGGCTTTAAACACACACACACACACACAAAAAGACCACATAAAAAGGAAAAAGAAAAACGCTTTAAACACTTTTAACTACAAAAAGTTCACACCGAAATGTAAGAAGAAACAAGCAACGTAAGTAAGTGATAAAAAAAAAAAGAGTGCGGAAAATTAATTAAAATTTATGCAAAAACATTTACAACGATCATTTTTATTGGCGCAACGCTTTTGAAATCGAACGAAAATCAGCTGAGATTTATGGCACTAAAATTTCGCGGGATAGAGCAACGAGAGATGTGCGTGGAAGGTGAGGGAGAGGTGGAGAGACATGAAGTACCAAAATCATACGAAAAATTGTATCTGGTCCCAAAATTATATTTTTTTGGTAGAGTTCCTTTTGAAAATTTTTTTGCGATTTTTTAGAGGATATATCGCACCCAGTCCACTAAAGTGGCACAACTCAAAATTTGCCATTTTTCAGAAAACGCGAAAAACAAAATTCGTCGCAGTGTCGATCAAAGCAGGAAAAAAGACATTACGGCTTTCTTTCGGCCTTTTATAATGAGAAAAATGGAATGGAATTTTTTCTGTAGGTAGACGGATGACTTGGGAACAAGATTAATAGCATAACTCGAATTTCAGAAATTTTGAGTTGTGTCAGTTTAGTTGTCAGGGTGCGATATGTATCCCGTGAACGTCTCTAAATTTGGCCAAAATATCCTTAACTTTGTTTTCTACTCTTCTTAACCCTTTAATAGTCGACTCCCGTGGCGTATTTAGTTGGTTGAGGATCCAACTTACGACGCGCGAGGCCCTTGGTTCAACTCCCAGCTCGGGCGTGGATGTTTCTGAAGTTTTTTTCTGTTTCTGCCCTCTTTGCTTTCCCACTTTTCGTGATATCACAAAGAGCCAACGTGAGGCCTAAGTATGTCATCCTTCATGGAGACAGCCACAATAACCGACCTAACCTAAACCTTTTACCCATACGATTCTATATAGGGTTCCTGATAAAAAAAAAGCGGATGAATAAACCCAAGGAATTTTTCACTTAAAAGTTTTTCTCATCGGAAAAAAGGAAGAATTCTAAGCGGCAATAAAAGGAAACATGTGACGAACTTCGGTAAAAAATGATACAAATTCTTTCTCTCTTTATATTTCCTTCCCAGTGTGTATCGAATAGGAGAGTTTTTTTAAATCAAATCTGGAGGAAAAATTCTTCGGGAAGAAGTGAGAAAAAAAGGGTAAAAAGGGATGCTGACCCTCTCACGAAATTTCGAACATAATCGGAAATAGCTACTTGAGAGGCACATGCCAACAATCCAACTCTAACTATGGTCCTAATAAAGCTTCTCGTGTGGGCTAAAGTCCCTCAAAAGCTGCCTCATATTTCAAAATTCAGCTTAATATTTACAAAAATTTAAATTAAGATTATTTAAAAAAATTATAGAAATTAATAAAAAAATATATTTTGTGATGAGGTCAATAAAACCTCACTTCTTAGTCCAGCTTCATATTATTCTTACCTGCAGCCTTCAATCTCGCTTCATATAAACGTAAGACAAAGAATAAAGATCCATTGATTTAATTGCTCATCATTTCCTGAATTCGTTTGATGTGTTGAACTGCAGAACTTTTGTTTTTTTTTTCGAAAAAGAAAAGCCGAAAGAGTTAGCCCGATCACTTTGCTGCCAAAAACTGGTAGCCCTGATCGACCGTTCGTTCGTTCGTTCGTTTATATCTTGAGGCAAATAAAATGTTGAAATATTTTCGGGAGTTACTCTGAAATGGTAAAATTTGTTTTCTTTACTCGCTCGAAATGATGGATTGATCGATTCGCCTTACAGACATCAAAATTCGGCTAGAAACAGTAGCCTCGGTGGCGCGCGCATGCGTAAATGTTTACTTTAGCGGTAGAGCCATTAAGATTTCTTCTCTCTTCCGCTGGCGTCTAGTAGTTCATTCATTAAAGTTTTCACTTATTTGTTTTTGATATTTAAGGAATAATAATGTTCGGATTCCAAATTTTTAATTCCTCTCAATTATCGTTCGAGATGCTTGCCATTGAACTCGGTGAAAAGAGAATTCCTTGGTTATAGCCACTCTTCGTTAGCCGAACGATCAGAATCTTGTGAGATTATTTCCATATAAATTGTCTCCTTTTATGATCACCTTTTCATGCATTTTTGATTGTCGGTTATATCGAGGTCGCACTGTAATGTTATTGAAATAGAAATTAATGATTTTTCTTCTATTTTTCTATGCTTTCAGGCTTTAAATGGCTTTCTAATGATCCTCACTTGTGATGGTGAAGTCTTTTTCGCAACGCATAGCATCGAAAGCTATTTGGGATTCCATCAGGTGAGAAACTGTTCTAAAAATTGCTATAATTCTATTAGGAAAAGTATATCAGACCGATTCTGAATATTCCCGGGGAACGAATTCCCGGGAATTTACTTTTCTAGAGACTAAAATTCTCCTTTTTCAAATAGATAGGGTAAGGAAAATCATGGGTATGGGTCAAATACCATTTCCCATCAAATTTCTTCCCCCAAATATTTAAAAAAGGAGAATTTTACTCTCGAGAAAAGTAAATTCCACGGGAATTTGTTCCCCGGGAATATTCAGAATCGGGCTGTATAAGAATATCTTATATATACAGTGCCGTAGCAACCATAGGGGAAAGAGGGGGCTTTTCCCCCCACGCATTTTTGTTTTTGCCCATGAATAAAATTGAAAAAAAATTTTCCCCCACGCAAATTGGAAAAATAATTTTTCCCCCACGCAAAACAGAATTGCTACGGGACTGTATATATATGACATGATTGAGAATCAAGTCTTGGCAATCATTGCCAAAAAAAAAGCTTAAGTCGTGCAATCTATCTTCGAAGATTTTCACTCCGAAACTCCGTCTTCTTCCTTCCCGCACTTGACGCAACAAATTTCAGTTCAATATGAAGTTAAATTATGACCCGTTGGCTGGTGCTTTCACCTCGGATGCGTATTGCAATGTCTTAATTTTTAATTGCGATGCCGAATGAGGCGTTACCGCGATCGCTTTACACATTTACAACTAAATTAAAACACACACACACGCACACACACAACGAACACTCATGAGGAACATTTTTTTTTGCTCATATAAGGAAGCGATTCGTGCAGCTACTTACGCGCACACTTGTTCTCCTGCTGCTCACTTGCTGCTGCACTTGGACTTCCCAAATCATGTTTGCACAGCCAGCCATTCAGTTGGGAGCAAACTGCCCAAAGTCAATTCAATTGCCTCGCATTGTTCGCGAAAATCCATATTCGTTGCTTTACTTTTGCTTGAAAAGAAAAAAAGACAAAGGAAACGGTCGAATAAAACAACAACAATCAAAATCAACAATGCCAACAACAAACCTATGAGTAAAAATAAAGTCCATAATGCAATGTAAACGCCTCTGAACGGCGAGAGATAAGAACGAGGAAACCCCATAATTTAGCTTAAAAGGTGGAAACACAGTTCAAACGACTTTAGGCGATGTTCGACGATAGCCGGAAGATTCTTATAATGGTCGTCATTTTTTTGGATTTACGAAGAAAGTTACTTAAACGGATCGCTTTAATAGACTTTTTTTGAAGGAAACGTTCATGCCGGAAACCACTTTACTTTTTGAGATGAGAGCTTTGTATCGATACAGAATTATATCGATTTCAAAAAAGCCCTATTTGATTGATGCTAGACAGGAAGTCAAAAAAGGTTAAAATTTATACTTTCAAGAATACTTGTGGTATTCAAGGTGTATTTAACAAGGTGATATCAATATTACTATACAAAAGACACAATATGTGATAACTAAACTTTCAAATGTATGATGGAAATTTTTAGACTTTTTAGTTTCTTTCCAACAACAAAGCAATATGTTTGTTTTAGATTTGTAGTTCTTGATGTAATATTGATATCACCTTGTTAAATACACCTAGTTTGGTATATCTTCAATGGACAATATTAAAGATTAGTGTAAGTAATATTTGACTTTGAAAGGATCGTTCTGGTGATCAATGTAAATTTTGATTGCTACTGGGGCAGGTAAATTTTCGATAATTGTTGTTTTGTAAAAGCACAGAGACTGTTTAGTGTAACAATATGGGTATTCAATCAGATCTAGAAGGAGTGAACTCTGAAGAAATTACTTCTTTTTGCGTTAAACCCGTCTATAGAAAGGTTGCGTCTAAACGATAAATTTTTCTTATTTTTTTCATTGAAAAGTTCAGATAAGACTAATTTCGGGTAGAAAAACATGAATCTGAAATTATAAGGATTTTTTTTTTTTTTGGTAACTTGTTCGAAACCAGTCCGTCTAGAGACGGATCCGGGAGTTAAGAGGGTTAACTGTCAAAATACATGGAAGCTTTGACGGCTGTTTAAAAAGTTCTCAAAGTTCACTAAGTTCGAGGTCTGAATGAATACCCATAAAGAGTATATATCTATACTCTTTGAAAGTACAGTAGTTTCGGTATATAAGAAAGTGGATTTTGCCAAGAAATTTCATTCTTATATCCGGTTTTTTTCGTATATAAGAACCCGTTTATAAGAAAATTCTGTGTTATAAAAGGAAGAACCGTTTATAAGAAAATTTTTTCTTATATAAACTACCGATATTTGAAAATAGGGGTGTTAAATTTTTGATACAAACCAGGTTTCTTATATAAAAATTTTTTCCATACAAAAAGAGTTTTTGGTTTTGGTAAACAGTTTCTTAAAGGCGGGTTTTTCTCATATACGAGTTTCTTATATACAAACATTTTTGCACATAGCTTAATATAAATGGACTTGGTGCCCTGAGATTTCTCTCTTAAAAGCGGGTTTTTCTTATATACGAGTTCTTATATAGCGAAACTACTGTAGTCGAAATCAGCTGATAAATAAATAATAATGGAAAAAGCTGATATTTTTCAACAATAGCCAGTGTGGAAGAAGTATGAAACGCTTAAATAGATGTAAAATAATAATATGAAATGAACATGTCAAGTTATTATGCAAATTAATTGCCAGAACAGCTGATTTCAGCTAATTTTTTACTGTAAACACGGACACCGATTTCGAAAGTGTCGAATTTTCGGTATATTTTGAAGAAATTAAGAGGAATCACTATAGTTTTCCTCCATTCACGATCATTATGAGGCTTGTACAAATTTAACTGCCGGTCAATTATATGGGTGAACAAGACTATTTATCATGGTCATCACTGACTGAGTTTATTTAGCTCAATAGTAACGAAGAGCTTTCGATGATTTGTGTTTATATCATTTCCCACTAGTGATGGTCGGATCTATCGATAGTTGCTCATCCCTAATGAATTCCCAAGTGCACTACAGTCCAATTGTGCTGCACTTCTTCTTATTAGAGTGTTTTTTGGTCCGCCCGTAAGTACGTTCAAATGAATTCAACAGAAAAAGAGGATACTATAAAAGAAAAGGACACCACGATCGTCTATCACACTCTTAACAGATAATTGCGTACGATATCATTCGATTATTGGATTTTATTGTTGTACATATTGTTGCGGAGAGTTGTTGGTGTTGTTTTTTTAAATTCTTTTTAAACTCTTTCTTTTTTTTTGTTATGTTTTATTGCTTTGGCTACTCTCACTGTGCGATTGCGCAATCCTCCCGCTGATCTGATTTTTATTTATGACCGCAAAGGCAGGTTTACAAGAAGAAGTGGATGCTGCGCATGCGCAACACTGTGCAACATGCATTTCAACATGTACGATCATAATTTCTGCTGGTTGGATTATTATACGATTTGGGTGTTGTTCTTATTGCAGCACTTAAGAAAGGTGTATTTTTAATACAGTTTGGACTAAGGAAAATCAATTTTTTATTTTTTTTTTTGGAACCGGTTAAGTTCTGTTTACGTAGAGTAGAGAATATTTTTGTAAGAATAAAAAACAAGTGGCCCACCAGAAAACACAGCCTAAAGTGCTCCAAGGATAACCCATAGCTGGTCCTACTTTGAATTTATGTCTCAATTAAGCGTTAAGCAAACGAATCGAAACAAGTTTGGGATTTTTCAATTTATACATATATATGTGCTCCTCGTGCTCTGATCCTCTCGAGCTGCGAACGGCGAAGGCGCCAACGAAGATGATTTACGGTTAACCGAAAAAACGACGACGCCGTGCGAAATCAATAAATGAAAAATTATAAGAAGGAAGGAAATAAGAGAAAAAAAAGTCAAAAAGATTCTTCGTTCGCGATTCCATTTTCGGTTTAATGACCCCAGAGCATAGCACGTTGTACCTACCGTACCCCCTCATGGGTTTGAACTTTTATTTATGTATCTCTCTCTCTCTCTTCTCATCTCACATTGTCTTTTGTTTTCCAGTCGGACATTGTGCACCAGTCTGTCTACGAGCTAGTCCATTCCGAGGATCGTGAGGAATTGCAAAGGCAGCTACTGTGGAATTCCTTTCTGCCCGCTGATATGTCAAGCATGCAATTGGCAGATACCCTGGCGCCGGATAAGGTGATCTACCTGGAGCGTAGTTTCACAGTGCGATTTCGTTGTTTGCTCGATAATACCTCCGGCTTTCTGAGACTCGATATCCGCGGACGCATTAAGATCCTGCATGGACAAAACCGGAAAACCGAAGAGCCCCCTTTGGCGCTCTTCGCATATTGTACGCCATTCGGACCGCCCAGTCTGCTCGAGATACCCCATAAGGAGAATATGTTCAAATCGAAGCATAAATTGGATTTCTCGCTAGTCTCAATGGATCAGCGGTGAGTTTTTACCATTACTTTTCATTGATTCTCTTCACTCTTGACACACCTCTCTCTCTCTCTCTCTCTCGCTTTTCCGTAGAGGTAAACATATTTTGGGTTACTCGGATGCAGAACTAGTCAATTTAGGTGGTTATGATTTAGTGCACTACGATGATCTGGCCTATGTTGCAAGTGCACATCAGGAGTGTAAGTGTGATGATGTGTAAAACCAGCGCTCAATAAATTTATAAATTTTTCATTTCAGTGTTGAAAACGGGCGCCTCCGGTATGATCGCTTACCGTTATCAGAAAAAAGATGGTGAATGGCAATGGCTTCAAACGAGGTGAGTTAATCGATTTCACCATTACACCCCATCGTATAATATTTTCGAAATTTCCATTCACCCACAGCTCGCGTCTCGTGTATAAAAACTCCAAACCAGACTTTGTCATCTGCACGCATCGCCAATTGATGGACGAAGAAGGTCACGATCTGCTCGGAAAGCGTACAATGGACTTCAAGGTTAGCTATTTAGATACTGGACTAGCATCGACGTATTTCTCCGAGGCAGATCAACTCGTAGTGCCGCCGAGTTCATCGCCCAATGCCCTGCCACCGCCAGTAACTCCGACAAGGCCAAATCGACGCTATAAAACACAGTTACGTGATTTCCTTTCGACCTGCCGCACGAAGCGTAAGTTGCAGCAGCAACCACAGCAAACTTCGCCCCTTGGACAGGTAGTACCGAAAGATATATTCCGTAAATATAAATAATTTCCATTTTAACCCATATTACCCTTTTAGGTAACATCACCCGCACCCGTTGTCGAATACCTTCCAGATCCAGCAGTTGCTGTTGCGGCTGCCTACTCCAATCTCAATCCAATGTACACAGCTTCACCATATGCGACAGCGGCAGACAACATTTATATGGGAACGCCAGTGCATTCAACGAATTTCTATCCGGTCACCGAAAATCTCTTCCATCAGTATCGATTGCAAGGTGTCGGTGGCTACTACACCGACTACCATCATTCGGGTGCACCAACTTCAGCTTATATGACAAATGGCTTCCTGTCCTACGATGGCTATGCCATCGCCAAGGACGATAAATGGCAAGAACCGGGAAAGTATTATAGCGGATACAGTAGTGGATATGGCAGTCCAACCTCAACGCCGCAGGTAAGTTGCCGTCGAAGCAAAGTGAATATTTGACAGAAAAAAAAAAAAAATATTGGCAATTTTTATTTGAACTCTTCGTGCACTTAACGTTAACTCACAACGGCCACAAATTTCCCCCAACAGCATATGCCCTTGAAAACGCCAAAATCCTCGCCGCATATTATGGAAGCGATTTCCTGTTCATCGGACGGCCCATCGCCGGGTAGTTCCAGCCTTGCTGCTAATAATGCAACATCGAATGGTGCCGCCTCAAGTGTTACACCAAAAGTCGAGCTAACCCCTCAGGATCCTCATTACGAACGCCAGACCGTACTAATGTGGGGCACACAATCGAGTGGGGTACCCATAAACACAATAAATAGTCGGCATACTGCAGGCAGTAGTGCTGAACATTCACCGCCTCGAAATGGCCTCACCTATGCGAACAACAACAACAACAATGAAGGTGACATAGTAGTCACAACAACAAAATGGAATGGCTCAACACCATCGAAGGATGGGAAAACATCATCGACACCATCCGATAGCTATCAATTGCAACATGATGATTCCGGTCTCTACTCATCGTCCTCGCATACGACATCACCACAACAACAACAACAACAACAACAGCAGCATCATCATCAACAACATCGTAGCAACAACAGTGGTGGTGTTGCAAGTGGCAACGTTGGAAACATAGCTGTGAGCGGCAGTGCAATTGTAACACACAACAACACAGTGGCTGAGCAGCAACAACAACAGCAGCAGCAGCACAACAGCACGCCACAAACACCAGTGTCAATAGCACAGCACCAGCACAACACCGTCATAGACATACCAGCAACACACAACCAACTCCTGCAACATCCGCAATAGCAACCCACCATGCACACATTGCCACTTTACACCAACAACAACAACAACAACAACAAACTTGCAACTCCTCAGATGCAAATCACCATCATCATAGCCAACAAATCGCACTTCCCCATACACACGCTCACCAACCAACTCACTCATCGCATGCACACCACACCACATCCGCATCATCATCATTCTCACCATCCACACCATCATCATGCTGCTGCTCACCCGCCCACACCACACCATTCACACCACAGCACAAGCGCTAACTCCACCGAGGTATGGAATCCTGCCTCATATTCGCAATATTCGCAGTATTTCACCTCTTTCCACCATCATCACCACCACCATCATCACGCTGCTCTCTCCAATAATAGCGCAAATAATCAGCACATTCATGCACACGCTAGTAGCACTCAATAGAGTGAGGAAGGGGTCAGCACCAATTTGATGATCAAGTAGAACCATAGAACCGTAGACGATGGCACTGTTGATGACCATTAATTACTGTTGATGGCGAAACTTCAGGTTGTCCTTCTTATACAATCAGTCAACAACATCAACTCCTCCATGCAAAGCACCAATATTTAATTGCACTTTTTTTTTTTCTAGAAAATTGAAATTCTTTTGCACCGTAAACACCTCTTTATCTAGATGGATTTTATATGTTGCTTAAACCAAATCAAAAAAAAAAAAAATTACTTGCTTTCTTCCTTATAACCGAACTAACCAAGCATAAATTTCTATACTCTCCCCACCAAAAAAAAAAAAAAAAAAACATATTCTTCAAAACCCTAGATATTGCTCAATCAACAACAACAACAACAGCAGCAGCAACAGCTACAACAACTCAGCTATAGCAATCAACAGCTTCAACCAATGCCCGGTTGTGCGTCAACGCATTCATCAAGCTCGTCTCCATCGTGCACCTCACCGAACTCTAATCAATTGCAGCCACCATTACTGACAAACGGTGCAACGAATGAAAATGTTGTCACCATTGAGCCAACAAGCTACCACCAATTGGCAATTATTGCATCACCAATTGTCATTGCGACGACTGGCAACAACAACAACAACACAGCAACAACATCAATAGCGGCTCTGAACGAGGACAGTTCCAGCAGTAATGGCACATTACAACTTCAAAACGTTAATAATAATGGTCTAAGCAGAGTCCGAAATCAACTCCAATCAGTGCAACAACATAGCCTTGGACTTCAACAACATCACCACCATCATCATCATCACCATGGACACCATTCTCAGCATCAGCATCATCATCACCATCATCATCAATTAATTCATCGTGCGAATATAACTGCGCACACAGCTTTGGCCTACGCTCCGAATGCAACCCCAACAACGGCGTATGTCCTTGGTGGTGTAGCAGCAGCAGCCAGCGGCAATAGTTCAGCCGCTGTCAGTGGAATATTAAGTGATCAGCCGCCCGATGGAAGTCCTTTACTCTCGTTTTCTGAAGTAACCAACACACTGTTGAATCAGTGATGGAATTTTCGATGAAAAAATGATTGCAACAATAACCAAAAACGAATCAACACTCAACATTTTTCAACAAAAACTAATCAATGAGAAAGATTTAAGATCATTAAAAAAAATTTCCATCAATTTTTGATCAACGAAATCATGAAAAAAAAACCATTGAAACTTTTTATTAAAATTTCGAAGACATTTTTGCCAAATTCTAGACTCTCAAATCGCTTCTCTAAACCCAAATTAACTAAAGATATATCAGACACTAACTTCGGTAATCAGTAGGGAGCGCAAAAATATGCATTTATAAATTTAAAGCATACTTTATGGAGTAAACATTTTGTTCAACTCGCATAAAGCTAAGATTCAAATCGATTTTAACTTCAATATGAATTTTTATGAAGCTACAAAAGCGGTTTAAAGTTAAACTTTGCTTAAATTATTCGCAATATGTTGGTAAGAAAATTTTGTGCACCCTTAAAGTATGCTTTAAATTTATAAATGCAACAAAATCCTAGCCCTGCAGATTACATTTAAATTTCTTTATTACACCCATGGAAAACCGTTAGTACTATCATAGTCTTATGCAATAATTCCCGAATTTTTCCAACTCATCCTCAAAAACAAAAAAAAAAAATTCTTAAATATAATTTATAGATATATATAAATATATACAAATGCATATATTTTTACTGTGATAACTCTTAACTTTTTAAAATACTATTTTAAATTCATTGTAAGAACAATTAAAAAGCATAAAAAAAAGTTGTAGATCCAACCAAAGATAAAAAGTTAAAACTAAACAACATAAGCCAGTGAGATAAAATGAATTACAGTCAAACCTCGAACATAAATAAAACAAAAAATCTTTTTTAGAAAGAATTCTTTGAGTCGAAGTCTTCAAAAGTCTTCAAAAAATCCGAACGAACTCTTAAGGGGGTCTTCTCATTGAGCAACCCGTTTTTTGACCCTTTTTAAAAATTTATTTGAAAACGCAAAGAAAATTGAAAACTTTTATTATTTATTGTAATATACAAAAGGTTTCAAATGAAATAAAAAAATTTTTTGCCTCGATACGTGGCTGTTCAAAAAGTAATGAGACTTCAAAGTTGGTGGTTGATAAAAAGTTTTCGAACTGGCGGCCACGATATTCCGAGGTCTCCGAGCGATCCGAAATGGAAAACAAACGGGGTTATAATCAGTATAGATGTCAATTCTCGGGTGAACCTCAAGCTTAATTTTGTGATTTTTTTTTACAAAATGGCGGCCATTCAAAAAAAAAAGCCAAATTCGAACTTTTTTTTTGATGAGTTTAGTGTAAAAAAAAATGTAAAAAATTTTAAATTATGGTCGAGGTTCACCCGAGAATGGTGACAATTCTGCGTCGATTACCCTTTTTTTTCATGAAATTCGGTTCAGTTGAACTGGAGATATCATGGCCGCCAGTTCGAAAAACGTGTTTTCGAGATAAACGCGTTTAAAGTTTGAAGCAACGTCAAAAATTACTCGTTTTAGCGCAGATCTTGCTCGACAAAGAAGGCTATATTCCTCTAAACTATTTCGAATTTCAAAAATCCTTTTAGGGGCATAATTCACAACTACCAAGCTATAAATAAATGCAAAAAAAAAAAAGTCGAAAAAAAAAGTTGCTCAATGAGAAGACCCCCTTAAGATAATGGTGACTCCTGTTATGGATGTTTGACTGTGAGATAAAATGAACCACAGTCACACCTCCATAGCTCGAACTTTCATAACTCATACTTTTTATAGGAAGAATTCTTTAATTCCAAGTCTCCAGAAGTCGAACGAACTCTTTGGAAAATTTTAATTTCAGTAATGGAAGTTTGACTGTAATTGAATATTTAAGACCCAGTTAATTTTATCAAAAATTATTGTATACGCCAATTTAATATTAAATTCCAAATTGTTGAGAAACTCTTTTGATCAGTTATATAATTTTTCCCCTTTTTATCTTACACTGTATAATCGAACAAATCACTCTTTCAGATAAAAAAAAATATATATAAAGTTTAAATTAAAGGTTCATAAATCCAAATTAGTGGAGGTATTCTCTACGGTCTCAGTTACTCTGTAGTTTTTTATTGATCAACAATTTTCTTAGATTGATTTTTGCTTTTTTTGAGAGCTTCGAAGCGAAAAGAAAATCTTTATAAGAAAAAAAAATGCAGCGAGACCGATGTGAATACCCCCAAAAATTCTGAAAAATTGAAAAAGTTTCAAAACGGAAGCTATTTTACAGTGTTGCCAGTTGTTTTTTGGGGATGTATCTCCTGAAAGCGATATTGCCACATTTAAAAAAGTGCAAAAAATTATAACAGTTTAGCATTTTTCCTGACTTCTTATACGATTTGGACTGGTTATAGAAATATGTCATGGGCGTTGATGGGTCAAGTTTGATTTTCAAATCTTCTTAAAACAAAAACTTGATCCGATAAAAAGACTTTGTTCCAATCAGTACAGTGTGCTCTCTCTTAAGCGGCCACCTACGGAACCGAAACATATGTCCGCTTAAGAGGAAACTATTTGAGAATCAGGAACACTAAAGCATTCCCAAAAAGTGTCCGCCTTAAAAGGAGTGTCCGCAATGAGAGAGTACACTGTATTCAATAAAGACCAGACATTTTCTCTAGTTTAGAGGAGAGTCCCCAAAACTGGCGACAGTGCTACTGAATGTATGAATATCCTTTTTCTTATAAATCATAGCGGAATATGTAAATTAAAAAGAAATAATTAATAACCAATTTCGAATCTAGTCGGTGTATATTTGTATTAATCATAAGAAATTTAGTGGAAGACGATATGGCAATTTAAGTATAGGTTGTTTAAAAGCAATAAGGAAAAAAAAAATTTAATAAGTTACATTAAACACAAACATTGAAAATTATAATAAAAGCTTTTTCCGAATCAAAAATACGAATCCAAAAACATTTCGTCCTAAAATTTGATAAATTCTTACATCTTTAAAATTCAAGTTACTGATTACATATAATTTAGACTATATATTAAGGTATTTAAAAATTATGTAAAATATTTAAAATCAAAATATTAAAACTATGAATAACTAAAATAAATTCAAGTTGAAACATGGAAATTATTTTTTTGCGTACAGTGCGTACTACTTATCGATTCTACGAATTTCGAATTGTACGAAGGGTAAATTTTGCGACCCTTTTGAAAAAGCGCCAGTGGTGATATACAAGAATTTGTACCACAATTCTAGAAGCCAATACAATACTTTCAAGTTTATGTTACTTATTTCAAAAATTCATCTTTATTTCTAACAATCCACTTAAATTAATTAATTTTAAAAATCAATTTTCAGATAACGAAACACAAGACCTCCACAATCAATAATAACACGTATAAAGGCAAATGGGGCGCTAATGTTTTAAGACATGTTTCTGAAATAAAAATTTTCAAATTATTAGTTTCCTTTTTAATTTTTTTTTGCTCAATTACCTGAAATTTTTCTTTCGTTGAAAAGAATTTCGAACATTTGTCACAATAAAATGGCCTTGCAGCATGCCTTCGCTGATGAGCCTGCATATTTGTAGATATTGAAGTAAAGCTTTGAATATGTTTTTATTTTACAAACAAAAATTATGAATAATAAAAAAGTCAGCGAGTAATATATTTAGAGAATCGCTCTAAACAAAAAAAAAACGAAATGGGGATACAAGTTCTTACCCCAAATCCACTGCCACTTTTAAACGATTGGGAGCATTTATCGCATTTGAAAGGACGTTCGTTGGTGTGAACGCGCATATGTGTCTAAAGATTTGTACATATTATTTTTTCTAATTCATAAATATATATATTTGATCGTACAAACCTCAAAGTGGCTAAGATCAGAGCACTTTGTCGGACATTGCTGGCATTGGTATGGATGTTTTCCAGTATGATTGTACATGTGCGTCTGAAAAAGAGACATTTGCTTACCACATATCTGTCATTTTAAATATTCCTATCGATGAATTTGGCTTTCAATGCCCCCTCTAAATTAAACTTACGGTTAAAATGCACTGTCGAGTAAAGGTGGCGGGGCACTCGGAGCATTTGAAAGGTCGTTCGTTGCTATGAATGCGCTCGTGAATCTAGAACATAGAAGAATTTTGGAAAATTATTTTTATAATTCTCACAATTATAATAGTTTAAAAAAAAAAACATTAAGAGATCTTACCTTTAAGGAAGTAGAACATTTAAACGATTTGGAGCATTCATCGCATTTGTAAGGACGTTTTTCGGTGTGAACGCGCATATGTTCCTAAAGATTTGTGAATTATATTTTATATTTCTAATACATAGAGTATATATATTTGACTTCACAAACCTCAAGGTGGCTAAAATCAGGGCAATTTTGTGAACAAATCTCGCATTGGTATGGCTGATTTTGTTTATGATTGTCCATATGTTTCTGAAAAACATATATTTATCACATATTGCATTATTTTAATTATTCCGATCGAATCTTCTGGTCTCTGTTCAATAAGTTAAACTTACGGTTAAACTGGTCTTTTCACGAAATGTGGCGGGACATTCGGAACATTTGAAAGGGCGTTCATGATTGCGCATGTGAACCTTGAATATAAAAGATTTTTTGCAAAATTATAATTCACACCATTTAAATAAGGCGACAAACTTTCAGATTATAAGAAAAGTGAGCAAGAAAAATTGTTCAATGAGATCACTTACATTTAATGCAGCAGAAAATTTAAACGTTCTGGAGCATTTATCGCATTTGTAAGGACGTTCTTCGGTGTGAACGCGCGCATGGTGGGCGTGTTTCCCATGATGATTGTCGATATGTTTCTGAAAGAATCACATATTTAATATTTATTTATTGCTATCGATCTATATAGTTTTCACTGTCCTCTAAATTAAACTTACGGTTAAAGTGGTCTTTCGAGAAAAGGTGGCGGAACATTTGGAGCATTTAAAGCGGCGTTCTTTGGTATGATTGCGCATGTGAATCTTGAAAATACAAGAATTTTGGAAAAATTATAGTTCACACAATTGACACAGAAAGAAAGAACATTTTTTTTAGACTCGCTACTAAATAAAATAAAAAATTAAATTTTCAATAAGAGATCTTACCTTTAATGAAGTAGAACACATGAACGATTTGGAGCATTTATCGCATTTGTAAGGACGTTTTTCGGTGTGAGCGCGCATATGTATCTGAAGATTTGTGAATATTATTTTATATTTCTAATACATAGAGTATATATATTTGACTTCACAAACATCAAGATGGTTAGAATTAGAGCAATTTTGCGAGATACATATATTTATCACATATTCATTATTTTATTTATTGCTATCGATCTATATAATATTTTCGCCCTCTAAGTTAAACTTACCCTTAAATTGATCTTTTGACGAAAGGTGGCGGGACACTCGGAGCACTTGAAGGGGCTTTCGTTGGTATGATTGCGCATGTGAATCTTGAAAATAAAAAAATTTTGGATAAATTATAATTCACACCATTAAAATAAGACGATGCACTTTGAGAGTATAGGAACAGTCGAACAGAGAGACTTGAGACTTACCCTCAATGTAGTAGAACACATGAACGATTTGGTGCATTCATCGCATTTGTATGCACGTTCGTCGGTGTGAACGTGCATATGTTCCTAAAGATTTGTACATATTATTGTTTTTTCTAATATACATACATATATATTTAAATTCACAAACCTCAAGGTGGCTTAAGTCAGAGCACTTCTGCGAACAAATCTCACAAAGGTATGGGTGACTTCCTTTATGATTGTTCATGTGTCTCTGAAAAAGGAGATATTTCCTACTGAATATTCAATATTTTATTTATTTCTATCGATCTATCTGATTTTCACTGCTCTCTAGGTTAAACTTACGATGTAGGTGGTATTTCGAATAAATGTGGCAAGACATTCGGAACATTTAAAGGGGCGTTCATTCGTATGATTTCGCACGTGAACCTTGAATATAAATGAATTTTATAGAAGTTATAATTCTCACCATTAAAACAAGGCAAACTTTAAGGGGCGCTAAGTATATATATATATATATATCTTTTTTTTAAATTAGAAATCACAACTTTCTTTGACTCTTTACTGTTGAAGTATTGAGAGATGTCCAAGAATACCGAATATAAGTTCTTTTGTGATGGCTTATATGTTCGAGACGAACTATTTTGTTGAAAAATTTTGCGATCACGTTATCTTTAGCTCCACTTCAATTCACTCAGTATCAAATGTAGCCACATATTGTCGGCTTAAAGTGTAAACCTGCTAACAATTTTAAAACCTTACAGGGTAAACAAAACACATTTTTTTGTTCATGATTTAAAGCTTAGGAAGGAAGCCCAAAATATGGATGGTTTATTTTCTTCCTACTTGAAGTCTCTTCTAAATGTGGTTCTATGCACTATACAAAAGCTACGTTCGAGTCAGTTGTTGGTGTTAGCTGTGAACTTCGACCACAGTTGGACTTATCAGTTTTACTCATCAACAATTTCTCCGTATTTATAATTTGAAATTAAAAAAGTTTTTTTTGCCTGACGATGCATTGTTCTTTTTTATATCGATTGACATCGAAAAATCAGAATCGGTTAAAAGTGGACTTAGCAGGTTTACACTTTAAGCCGACAATATCTTTAAAATTACCTCCTGTTCCGATTTATCGTTGAAGACTTTTGGGCCGTTTTGGCATTGGTATAATTCTTCCTCAGTAAGTTGCACCTTAAATATGAAAAAAGTTAGCTTTAGTATAAAGAATAATTCATAAAACCTCTTTACGCTTTTCTCCTTATTTGAAGTACTTTGAACATCCATATTTTCATTCTCTGGCTTTTCTCTGATTGCTTGAAACTCCTCTTCTTCTCCGCTATCATTAAGCCAGCCATATAATTTCCCGTGTTGCTTTATATGTGCTTTAAATAGTTTCTTGGACTGGAATCTAAGCAAAGAAGAAATTTATTATAAATAAAAACATTAGGCCACATTTCCTTACACTTGATTACACAGGGTACACTCATGCTCTTCATAATCATCATCATCATCATCATCAGAACCACCGAAATCAAAACGATTTGTACTAAATTCGCTTTTAATATCATCCTTTGCGCTATCCTTACGGTCGTGAGCTCTTGGTGGGTATTGACACAAAACCTCTTCTTCCTCAATTTTAATATCCATTTGTATTGGCGTCTCCATTGCGAAGACACTTTCATTGACACATTCACTTACTCGAATTAAAAACACTTTTTTACATCAATTACCGATTCTTAATGAACTCAATCTGTTGCATTTTTTGCAGTGCTGCCAGTATGAAAAAATGTTGCTTTCGATTTAACTGGAAGTCTCCACGTGCGATGAGAGGTATGCGATAGATTGCAAGTGGATAACCGAATTGAAAGTAACTGAGCTTTTCCGGAAAAACATTGAAAAAGTCCAAGAATATTATGATGCTCCTTGAGCATCAGTAGATTACTTTTTGTAAAAAAGGAAAGAAAGTCTTTTTCTTTTTTCTTGTGGCGATTGATGCGCCTTATTTTATTCTTAGGCGACTGGAACGCCTGGATTCAAGTTTGAACATTGAATGCCTTCTTAGAGCTAAATAAACTATATTTATATCATTTTTACATATGGTTCCTAGTTGCTATTTTTCGTTTGCTTATCTACGGTGTCGAATGGAAAAGGGTCACTTGGATTTTCCCAACTACCGGGGTCGTATTGCAAATGACACATGTTCTGCAGTTGGTGCATTGTTCTTGCTTTGACCTTTTTTTTTAGTGTTTGAGCAATAAAGTTGATTTGAGTCATCGTAAAAAATGAGCACTGTTTGTAAGTGAAGGTAGTGAAAGAAAATAGCATAACTGCCTGTGCGAAATATCGCGTGAGTGACTTTAAGTGAATGATTAATATGAATGCCAGTAGGGAATATTACTTAAGTGACTTTAAGTGACCGTTTGTCCATAACAATATGTCTCTAACGGGATCTATTGATGCTGATGCTGATGCATCAGTGGCGGAAGCAGCCACTATGAAGATTATATTTTCGAAGAAGATCAAATGACTGCAGGGGAACTGAATGCAAAGGAGAACCAGATTACCGAAAATATAAGTCAAAGTGAAATGACAGCAGGCGAAACGAATGAAATGGAGAGCCAAAAGGGTGATATTTCAAATCGAAGACAAATGACAGCAGAACGGATTATCACAAACATGAGACGGCAATTTTTTAGTTTATTGGCGATACGAATCGCGGGGATGTAGAGAAACCTCCCCTCTGCGATTCGTCTCGGCCATAAACCAAAAAATTTACGGCAATAGTTGCCCTAATGTAAAATGTAATAGCACGTTTCCATTACGTGTTTAATTCGTGTTTAAGGAGGCTTTCGTGTTTAACAGCCCTAAACGCCATGTTTTATACGTGTTTTGTCATACAAACTCTAAACACAAAAACGAAGTGTTTATCTCATAAACACCTCGAAATCACTTCTATCGATAAGAAATCGGGTCGAAAATTCGAGCATATCTAATAGTGCGTTTCCATATGGTGTTTAACTCGCGTTTTCGCGTTTAGCGCCCTAAACGAGGTGCTTAACTCGTGTTTTGCCATACAAAAGTTAAACGCGAAACCAAAGTGTTTATCTCATAAACACTGTTAGAATATGCGCAAGGCATAATCTTGTATTATGTAATTCTGGGTAGAATATCGATGCTCAACGATAGTTTTTACCAAAAATAATAAATATTAAAAGTTACAGAAATCGATTTCAAAACCATGTAAAAGTTAACATCCTCCTAAATGCGTTCATATATAGTTTTTTCTAGCTTTTCCACTTCCAACTCCACGACACTAAATATATAGGTATTTGTGCACTGTCAGATACGAGGAAATGTAATGCGACAACCTTTTTTAGGGTACATGAAAATTGGCAAGCCGATTTTTTTTTTCGATTTCGTTTATATTGTCATTTTAATTGATCGATAAGAAAATATATTCAAAATACATCTAATATTTTAGAATATACCTACCAAAAATTCCCTACATTTTGCCGACTTCAATAAATCTCTCCCTTTTTCCCTTCAAGTGATTTTTTTTTAAAATGGCAGCACTGTTTGCAATTGTAGATAAACAACCAGCTGTCAAACACAATAGTGATGCCCGATATTCCGGAAAAGTATCGAAATTTGCGTATCGATGGAATCGGTCTTCGAAACATCGATGCGCAAAAAAATCGGAATAAATAGCTCCGATATGCCGATATCGATATTATTTTATGGTCCGGCTTAGACTAGGCAAATTCTTCATTGAAGAGTTGCTCTATTTATTGACGAGGAGCCGACGGGGAGTATAATCGTGTCCGCTCTCCGTCGCCTCCTAAAAATTGAGTAGTCGGCGCCTAGCCTAAATGTTGTAGATATCGATTTTAAAAATCGAATATCAAAGAAAAAAACATCGATATGAAAAATATCGATGGATATCGTGCATCACTAAAACACAAACACCTCGCATAAGTGGAAACGCTGGAAGTGTTTAATTGATAATCTCAGACTTAAATCGAAATTTGTCAAACACCTAATAACCAAAAGAAAGAATCAAAACAAAACTGGCAAAAGAATGGAGATAGGAGGTGGGAGTTTTAAATTTTATGTTTATTTATGCATTAATATGTTTAATTTTTTGCAGGAAACGAAATCAAGCAGGAACAAATGAAAAAGTAAGTAAAACCTTTGAAATAGTGAAACTTTTTATTAACCAATGATTATATTCCTTCATAGAAAAAAGAAGAAGAGGACTCCATGGAGTATTCCCGGAGAAAATTTCTTGTTGGAGTTATGGAAAAATAAATTACCAAAATTAAAGAGCAATCGCAAAAACAGCCATGTGTTGGCTGAAATATCTGAAGAACTGTGCAAAAAAGGTTTTCTTTTTTCAAAGGACGAAGTACAAAATAAAATGCACAATTTAACTTCAAAATATCGGTAAGTGTGGCTTGAATGAAAGCGAAACGAGCTTTTCAATTAATATCAATTCAGGGCGGAAAAGTCCCAGGGTGGACCTTCGGTCGGCTCCCCTTCTGAATGGATGCATTATTCACAAATGCAGCGAATCCTTGGAAGTTCCAAAAGTGTGAAACTTGAAACGTTGATAGAAGACAGTATAGGTATAAATTTTTTAATATAGCAATCTATATTTTCAATAATCATTACATAGTTTCAGACATACATAATGAATCGGAAATGGAATTTTCAAGGACAATGCCAGCTAGGTCATCCACCCCCACATCGTTTTCGGACGATAGCATGCCTGAGCCTGAAAAGAAAAAAAGAAAAAAAATGTCAGCTCAAGATGTTTTCATAAAAAAATTTGATGAATTGAGCAAATCAATGGGAAAGCAAAACGAAAAACTCATTGAGCTTCAGGAGAGAGCGATAGAAGTGGAGACTGAGCGCAACAATATTTTAGAAAGACTCGTCAAATTGTTAGAAAAGTAAAAATAAATATGTAGTGTTACCTAAAAATGCTGATATAGCATTTCTTATTTCCTCTGCTTCGGCATTTTGGTCGGCTAAAGCATCATTTATTTCCGGTTGAACTAGTGAAGCTTCATTCTCGTCTTGCTGTTGCAACCAAGTCTGGTCGATGAGATCATTGCGTTCGTTAAGAAAATTGTGCAAAACGCAGCAGCACTTTATGATGGCATTCACATTTTTTATACTGTTGTCAACGCCTTTACCCTATTCTTCGAAAACGAGCCTTCAAATGTCTAAAGGCGTTCTCTACAACTCTTTGTGTTTTCGACAGGTGATCGTTGAAACATATTTCCTTTTGATCGGCTGCAAATGGAAACGGCTTCATTACAAACTGAGACAACCGAAAAGCGGAGTTTCCCAATAGTAAAACGGGAATATTAACGCCATTAATTTCTCTTGAATTTTCCTCCAAAACTTTTGCATTTTGCAAAACCTTTTTAACCAAAGATTTTTCAAAAATTTGCGAGTCGGTACAGCGACCTGGAGTGCCAACATTAATGTACATAAAGCGGTATCTGTTAACAATCATTTCAATTATTACTCAAAATTGATTGGAACAACGAATTGAAAACTTACCTATAATCAACTAGAGCGAAAAGAATTGTAGAGTACCAACCCTTCGAGTTAAAATAATCGTTAGCATCTTCCGCTGCGGCTCTAACTTCTATGTGACAACTATCTGGATTATGGATTTCAATGTTTTTATTGAACACATTTAAAATAGTTTATAAAAAAAACTTACCGATGGCTCCAAGGCATTGTGGAAAGCCAATGTTTTCAAATCCCTTTACGCACTCTTCCACTTTCTCTTTCGTTAGAAAATTGCGTGGAAGATATTGTGGTCCTAGCTCTTTCCAAACTTCCACGCAGAATTCTATTAATATTTTGCATACCGTCGTTTTGGAAACACCGAAAAGTCGGCCAATCGTTCTGTATTCCGCGGATGATCTTAATGCATAAAGGGCGATCGCAACCCGTTTTTCCAGCGGTATACAATTTCTAAACAAAGTGTCCTTTTTTTGTATATTCTTCACCTTGGTGCACAAAACATCGAATGACTCTCTATTCATGCGGAAACTCTCCATGAAGAAAGCACCATCATTTTGCGGGATATCCATTTCCCAAAACTTGCCATGTCTTTTCTAATGTTTCATAGAAGAAATATTTTGATTTTTATTTATAGCTTTTAAATTCATTTAGGAATTCTTACTTTCATCCATAGCTTCCTTGATTTTTTGGCATGGATGAATCCATGCATGAAATACAAAAGTTTCGATTGTTGTTGAATCTGCCGTTGACGCAGTTCCTCGACCTTTATTCGTATGGAGTTTAATTTTAAAGATGAAGCCACAAGCGCTCCAAGAATACGCTTCTTTTGATCAGTTAAATTACCCATTTTTTGCTTTGAAAAAATAAGGACAACTTTAAATACGCAAACAGCTGTTTAATAGCATGTTTCCACATTGAATTAACATAGTGAATTAACCATATGGATTAGAGTCTGTAAAGCATCTGCATCAAATCTTATCAACATTATTATTTGTTTTTAGTCTCCTGAACCAATATTTTCAATAATAATCGTAATTATACGCTTCTAAGGCCCGATAATTAAGTCATATTAATTCCTTATGTATAATTAAAGCTAAGTCTGTAAAGCATTTTAACAGTAAAATTTTAAGTGCTCTTAAAAGTTTCAAATTAATTTATTGAAGGAATTTCACTAATTTCACGATTTTAAAAAGTATAATAAGAAAATAGCTTTTCAAATGTTGCCTACCGAAAACAATTTTCGTAGTTTTATAAAAATTGACTGTAAAGTTGACACTTAAGGTTTCTTAAGTCTTCAAGCTTCTTAACTTAAATGCACTGTAATATCGGGCCTAAATGTCCGAAATAACTCTATTCATTTAGTTAATTCACTATGTGGAAACATGCTATTATAAAATCACCTTTCATATAATCGAGAAAAGGTGTGAGTGGAAACAGTTGTCGATTTTTAATGGGATCACGCTAATCCACTATTCTAATCATATAATGGAAACGTAGCATTAAAGTGTAGGCCTGCTACAATTTTAAAACCTTACAGGGTAAACAAAACACATTTTTTTGTTCATGATTTAAACTTAGGAAGGAAGCCCAAAATATGGATGGTTTATTTTCTTCCTACTTGAAGTCTCTTCTAAATGTGATTCTATGCACTATACAAAAGCTACGTTGGAGTCACTTGTTGGTGTTAGCTGTGAACTTCGACCACAGTTGGACTTATCAGTTTTACTCATCAACAATTTCTCCGTATTTATAATTTCGAAATTAAAAAGATTTCTTTTTTGGGCCGTTTTGGCATTGGTATAATTCTTCCTCAGTAAGTTGCACCTTAAATATGAAAAAAGTTAGCTTTAGTATAAAGAATAATTCATAAAACCTCTTTACGCTTTTCTCCTCGTTTGAAGTACTTTGAACATCCATATTTTCATTCTCTGGCTTTTCTCTGATTGCTTGAAACTCCTCTTCTTCTCCGCTATCATTAAGCCAGCCATATAATTTCCCGTGTTGCTTTATATGTGCTTTAAATAGTTTCTTGGACTGGAATCTAAGCAAAGAAGAAATTTATTATAAATAAAAACATTAGGCCACATTTCCTTACACTTGATTACACAGCGTACACTCATGCTCTTCATAATCATCATCATCATCATCATCAGAACCACCGAAATCAAAACGATTTGTACTAAATTCGCTTTTAATATCATCCTTTGCGCTATCCTTACGGTCGTGAGCTCTTGGTGGGTCTGGACAAAACCTCTTCTTCCTCAATTTTTATTTCCATTTTTATTGGCGTCTCCATTGCGAAGAACACTTTCAGTGACACATTCACTTACTCGAATTAAAAACACTTTTTTACATCAATTTCCGACTCTTAATGAACTCAATCTGTTCAAAGAAAATATCATATAGATATCTATATGGACAATATATTATTAAAATTTTCTTTGATCTGTTGCTTTGCAGTGCTGCCAGTATGAAAAAATTTTGCTTTCCATTTAACTTGAAGTCTCCATGTGCGATGGTTCATAGCATGCGATGAGAGGTATGCGATACATCGCAAATGGATACCGCTCATTGCTGATGGCATGCGAGATATAGTTGGCGATATCGCATGCCATCTATCGCTTGCGATGGGCTGTCACTTTTGAGTTTGATAGATGTATTGTTCGGCAGGTCAGTTGCTAATAGGGCTGCGATTTTTACAGTGCGACTCGACATGCGATGGTTCATCGCATACCATCTGTCAAAATTTATGGTATGCGATGGCAGCAGGTAGAGAGATTTTTTTGAGTGGGCAAATTTCGGTATGCGATGAGATTTTAAGATGGCATTAAGCCAGAAAATTCGCTGCTTAGAAGCGCTAAAATATTTAAATTTGTTAAATAAAGAGTAAAAAAGAAAAAAAAAACCCGACATTCTGGGTAAATCCGTTCTTGCAGAAAAGAGAACAACATAAAAAAACTCATAAGTGACAGCCCATCGCAAGCGATAGATGTCATGCGATATGGTATGCGAGATATGGCATACCATATGCCATGAGCGGTCTCCACTTGCTATCTATCACATACTTTCGATCGCATGCTATGAACCATCGCACGTCGAGACCTTAAGTTAGGAGAGCTTCGCTATATTCAGCGGATTTCGCACCAATTTGACTGAGAAAAAAGTGAGTCAGTTGCAAATTTGACGGAATTTAATGAAATTTCAAACAAAATCTAACGTCGACTAAGTTTTTCTGGCAGCCCTTGTTAGAGCACACCAAAAATTATCTCAAAATGGAGTGAGGGCGTCGGAAATTTTCTAACTTTTAAATTTATATCAGGAATTTGAATGCTTATGGAATTATCAGAAAAATCTCATTACCTGCTGCCATCGCATACCATAAGGCTGAAAACACACCAAAGCCAACAAAACGTTGTTTCATGTCGAATTCGACAAAAGTATATTGCTTCTTATCTAGCAACACACACCGAGTACGACACAACGTTTTGTTGGTCAACGCATTTGTTCGAACGCCGTTCATATATGGCACTCCATACAGCTAACTCACACCGAACTCGACAAAACGTTGCGAACGCTTGTCGACGTCGATAATCTCATGTAAGCTTACGGCGGCGCAACGCACACTGAAAACGACACGAGCAAAACAGAAGCTTCGACAAAAAAGCATGCAGAAAGCTATTGGCTTGGATTTTGTTTGAGTTCGACAAATTTGTTGGCGTTGTTGGTGTGGGTTATGTTGAAAGCGTCTTTTTCTTACCGTCAAAAAAAAAAAACTTTGTGGCATTGGTGATGTTTACCTAAGATTTTATAGATGTATGCATGTATCCTGTATCCACGTTACAGGCGACATTCGCAAACGGAAATGCACACAATTTTGTTTTGATGAAAATCTGCATGGAGACAGATAACGTTACCCATACTGCTCCGAACAACAAGCATGGTTAGAGCACTATCAAGACAACTGGTAGCAAACCGAATGATAGTCCCTGAGTTTCGAAAAACTGAAGTCCGCTAACGGGATCTATTGATGCTGAGAGAAGTTAGCGAAGTTTGATCAAAGCAAAGGGGGAACTCAGATGGCACAGATATACGAACTGATGAATGGAAGCAGCGTTGGCAGATGAAATGAGACGTCAATGACAGCCGTTATGCAGGAGACGAAGAAAGCTTTCCAAATCTAGAGCAGGTTAGAGTTATGTTATGAATCTTGTTCCTAAGTCACCTGCAGCATGATACAAAGAGAGCATAAGATAGCGCCACTTCGGGTACCGCTATTTTGTAGCATTCGCATTGTTGTTGTTTCCCATGCTAAACTATAGTTGTGACGTTGGGCTTAACATGCAAAACAACAACAACGAAGCTCTCATTTTGTATTTGTGACATCATCGGGCTGAAGTGGCGCTATCTTATTTGCTTGTATCATGACCTGCAGGAAAAATTCCATTCCGTTTTTCTTATTATAAAAGCGCCGAAAAAAAGCCGTAATGCCTTCCTTTCTGCTTTGATTGACACTTCTATGCATTTTGTTTTTCGCGTTTTCTGAGAAATAGCAAATTTTGAGTTGTGCCGCTTTAGTTGATCGGGTGCGATATGTTTCTTATATGATCGGAAAAAGAGTCAGATATTTAGGCACGAAACGCGCACGATTAGGAATAGCAAACATGAAATGGGCACGAAAGGGATACGAAATAAGCTTTCATTATTCTTCATATTGGCATTACTTTTTAAGGTCCGTTTTTTGCAAAGGGAAATAAGTTGAACAAATAAAAACGTGCGAACAATTGGAAGATTTTCTTCAAAGTTTGGCAATGGATCGCAAAAAGTGCGGAAAGTGTGGAAAAGAATTCAAATACATATATTTGTTAAACCAGCACATGGTTGTTCATAATGGTAACTTAATTTATTTTAAAATTTGTACAACATTTCTCATATTATATATCATATATATAGAACCTGACCGTTTTCGATGCAAGTGTTGCAATCGGCGATACTCCACGCGACACAAATACGCCAACCATTTAAAAACAGTTTATCATAGAAAGAGGATGGAAGAGGAAACTGAAATGCAGGCAATTATTCCTAATTCAACTGCAGAAATGAACTACATCGAAGAAGATCAAATGACAGCAGCAGGGGAACTGAATGCAAAGGAGAACCACATTACCGAAAATATAAGTCAAAGTGAAATGGCAGCATCGATACCGTTAAACGCAGAACGGATGATCGCAAACATGAGCCGAATGAGTCCAATCAAAGAAAACATTGAGCACCAAGTAGAAAATAATGCTGCAGGCGCTAATGTAAGTTGCCTATCAGAAGTGGAACTTTTGAGATGGGAACTGAAACTTATGAAACGGGAGCTGAGCCTCGAAAAGAGAGAAAATGAAATCATAAAGAGGGAAAATGTATTGCTGAAAATGGAACGTGAACAAAGAGAAAAAGGTCATAAAATGAGTTTTTCAAACATAAAAGATTTGTTGTCGGAATTTTATGGAGATGGTGATAGCTTTGAACGCTGGGAAAATCAACTACATAGCATTCGAAATGCATTTAATCTGGACGATAATAACTTTCGGATACTTATTTATGACAAACTCGACGGCAAAGCATTAAAGTGGTTAGCGACAAAAAAAGATGATTTATTGTATATATCAATTGAAAGCCTATTGGATGAAATGAGAGACCTGTTTGAAGATCGCACAGCGAAAGGTACGCTTGAAGCTAGGAACTGGCAAACGAATGAAACATTTGAAGAATATTTTAACGAAAAACTTATATTGGCAAGCGAACTATGCCTTGATGAAATGGAGTTGCTTGAATGTATTGTTGAAGGGATTCCGGACCATGAACTGCGCTCAAAGGCAAGATTGCATTGTTCCGTTGACAAGTATCATCTGTTGGAAGCTTTTAGCAATATAAGACTTCAACAGCCGAATGGAAAACCGACCGCAGCCGATTCTGAAGAAAATACACCAACTCGTTGCAACTCCTTTGGACATGTCGCAGATGAATGTCGTAAGCCGAAGCGGGAGCCTGAAGAATGCTATGTTTGTGGTGAAATGGGGCACCTAGGAACAGATTGTTCGTTGAGGAAGATAAAAATTGACTACACTGACGCTGTTGAGGCTGATGATGAATATGTAAGAAAGATAAATTTTAGTTCTCATTATTTAAATATATATCATTCATTCTTATTGGAATTATTGATCGATACGGGCGGCCAAATGAGTGTCATACGCCAGCAGCTCGTGACATTTCGTTCTTTTGGAGTTATCGTACAGAAAAAAGTAAACTTTTTGTCACGTCCGAACATATCTAATTGCCTCTCTGATCGGCATAAAATTTTCATAAGTATAAAATTCCGGAAGAGCTGCACGATAATAGTTAAAAACAAAATTACCATTTTCCACATTCTTCAATTCGGGACTTAAAATTGATAAAGTAACTGTCACGTCCGTTTGGAAATATCCATATGCCGAAATCTAAAAAAAAAAATAAGAATTAAACCATTTTCTGGGATTGATTTTTTTTTTATACCAGAAGCTGTACTCCGTTGTATCTTCTTTATATTTAATAAAAAGTATAGGTATCGTTTATTTAAATAAGAAAGCAATTTAAAAAAAATTTTGCGATCGTCCACAAAACCATTTCCATTTCTTTAGCTTTATATATATTATTAATTTATTTTTTAAATACTATCGATAGGTTGCCACCATTCCTGTTTGTAGCCTTTCTGATTTGCAAGAATCCACTTCGTAAGAAATAACAACAGAGGAGCATCAAATAAATGAAGGTAGGTATATAAAAACATATCTGTAGTTGACCGCCCAAACGACTTAAGTCATTTATTTTTTGATCCAAAATGTGTTTATAATGGAAATTTTCTATTTCAGTAGTCTTCTTTCATTTTAAAATTAAAAAAAAGCAATCCAAATCGCAATCTTGTTGTCTTGGCAGAACGTATCAAACCGACTTAAATCTACATTTCCCAGGAAAAACGACTTATGTGTCAATTTTTATGGAAAAAACGACTATACACCGAGAGAAAAAGGTAGTTATATTAACTGAAAAAGCAGGTTAAAATAACCGAGTTCACCGTTAATTGTTAGCTTATGTGTAGTAGCGGTCAATTTAACAGTACAAACACAGTCAATAAGGATATAACTACCTGATGGTTGATATAACATAACTGTCTCGCGGTTAAATCAACTGTTCACCAGCGACTGGGAAAAAATAATTTATTTTTTGCTTTGTCTTTTTTTTTTATCTTTTTTATTAATTTTTTTTTATTTAAATTATTATGTTTTTTCTTTATTTATTTGTTTCTATTTAAATCTTTTTCTTTTTCATCTCTTTAAATTTTCTCGCCTCGGCCGAGCCTTGAACCGCTGACTCCACACTTCGCTTGCGAACGTCTTAACCATTACGCTAAACGAACGAATTTATTTGTTGGTCAAAATGCTCACTTGAGTTTAGGTTGCTCAGATTTTGGGAAACGTTTAACGAATTTTTTCACTCCAAAAATTTTTTGCTTGAAAATGAACCATTAAAAAAAAATTACTTAAATTAAAACCTTAAAAATTTAGGAGAAAATTTTTGCTTCCAAAACAACTGCACTCTGAACAAAAAAAAAAACTGTAATTAAAAAAAAAATTCAGAAAAATTCCCGCCGCCAGCAGGGATAGAACCCCGAAGCTCACGACGGTCGAGTCACAACTTAAACAACTGAGCTATCGAAAACTCCGGAGACGGTTGATCAGAATGCGAACTTATACGTCTAAGTGAACGAAAGCGAATTTGAACATAAAAAGTAACTGTTTTTCAACTGTTCATTTGACTGCCTTTTTCAGTGCATTTAACGCGGAATACAGTTTATTTGACCACTCTTACTTTAACTGTTTTAAGTAGTTGATTTAACTGTTGTTATTTCTCTCGGTGTAGTTCATAATGAATGGAAATGAATTAGCCAAAGTATTTTCATACATTAAAGGAAGCATTTACAAGTCATAAAAGATACCTTTAGCTGTGCCTGGTTAAATGATACAGATTTCTCTTCTTATTTTATTGTCTTGGCCTAAAAATTTGCACATTTAAAATCGATTTTTCTCGCAAAACAGAAAAGTGGAATTAAGTCGTTTTGTCGGTCAACCACAGATATAGTAGAACATTTTTAAACTGAACCGTTTGTTTTTGGGTCTTCACATTTTGAAATTTGTTAACTTTTTGAGGGTTGGGGGCAGTCAGAAGCATTCGTCACATCGCTGAGGTGGTCAGAGTGGCTTAAAGATACCTGATGATGAACCTGTAAGCTAGGTTCGAAAACGGTCGTATCGGCTTTCCACACTTCTCGGCAATTTATGAAAAATAAATTTTTTCAATTGCCAAAAATTACATTTTTCACTATAAGTGAAAAATGAGGGACCCAAAAGCCCAAATAATAATTAAAAATTAAAATATGGAGATGGTCAAAAATAAAAATCTAATAAAACTTATTTTAATTATTTCATTTCCCATCCTTCTTGGATTTTTTTTTAAATTTTAAAATTTGAAAAACTTTTTTCCACAGATCGTGAACGCTTTCATTGCAAAAATTTGCAATAAAGATTATGCCCATCTGTCTTCGTTGAGGGAACACTTTAGGACGCAAAAGCATATTTGGAAGGCAAAAGGAGAAAAAGCTATTCCGAAGCATTTTTGCACAATATGTAAAAAGAGCGTCACTAAAAAAACACAACATGAAAAGACACGAACGCATAAATATGCAGAAAACCGGAAGTTGCACATGTTGCACGGTGGTGGTATTAAACCGAACCTTTGTAATTTGTAAAGATTACTTTTTGATTTTTTAGTTTTAAGCTACCTCATCATCTGTAAATCGTAGTCTAGTAAAGATAAATTATAATTTATCCATAAACTATTTGTTAAGGCTTTTGTAAATGTTCGTTCACCTAGTGTTAAGACTAGTCCAAGTTATGCTTGACTCGTATATAATTTTTTAGTTCTTGGTATTTTTAAGGTAAGGCAGAATTGCCGAAAATTAAGTTCAGTTCAAATAAAATAGTTCGTTTTTTATAAGCAGCTGCCGCAATCGCTTCCAGTTCGTCGTTCACCATCTAATATTTCTCTAAATATGCTACAGAAAACTCTGCCCAACTATCAATCAACCGAACCAATAATTTCTACACTTTCACGAGACAGAACTCTTCATCAAAAAAGCCACTGAAGTGTGTCCAATGAAGGAAATATATCAATACAAAAAGAAAAAGCGCGTCGAAAATAAAAGCAGAAATAAAAAAGTAATAATATTAGATATTCTTAAATGACACAAAGAAAAAAACGTTTATTATCTTATTATCTTTACAGTTATTACAGAATTTACATTTTAGACGATCTTATTTTTTATTGACAATTCCAGATAAAATGTAAAGCCTTAAAAATCTCCACCGTTAGGCAATGAATGACAAATAATTAAGATTTGTGTGCTATAAAAAAGAGAAAGTCATCGGACTTTTTTCGAGTGACGCATTTTAATTGAGTGAAGGAGAGATTCGTACCTACATACCTACTTCTTGAG
This sequence comes from Chlorops oryzae, assembly GCA_020466095.1. NCBI lineage: Eukaryota > Metazoa > Arthropoda > Insecta > Diptera > Chloropidae > Chlorops > Chlorops oryzae. The sequence continues at coordinate 27,201,972 of CM035809.1, read as the reverse complement.
CTATTTCATAGACGAGGACCCCATTTTTCTCCCATCTTCGATTTTAGTGCCTGGAGAAGTGTTCTAGAACGTGCATTTGAATGTATGAAAATGTGATCTGGAACAAAAAACTACAGTGGAACCTGCTTTTTGGGACAAAAAATTTCTAAAGTCGACACTTCTGATGAGTTCTTTAACATCCCCCAAATTGGGAACCTACCCAACGGCCAACAGTGCCTACCGCCTACTAAGTATACGAGATTGTAAGCGACCTGAATATTAATAGCTACAAAGTATACGAGATTGTAGGCGAACTGCCTACCAATAGCTTACAAAGTATACGAGACTATAGGCGAACTGCTTACCAATAGCTTACAAAGTATACGAGATTGTAAGCGACCTGCCTACCAATAGCTTACAAAGTATACGAGATTATAGGCGAACTGCTTACCAATAGCTTACAAAGTATACGAGATTAAGCGAGATCTAATAGCTACAAGTATACGAGATGTAAGCGACCTGCCTACCAATAGCTTACAAAGTATACGAGATTGTAGGCGAACTGCTCTACCAATAGCTTACAAAGTATACAAGACTGTAAGCGACCTGCCTACCAATAGCTTACAAAGTATACGAGACATAGGCGAACTGCTACCAATAGCTTACAAAGTATACAAGACTGTAAGCGACCTGCCTACCAATAGCTTCAATTTATGTGGTAGTGATAGGCGTTGACGCTACAAATCTACCACGCTCGAACAAAAGTATACTAGGAAGGTATATGAGGTCCTTTTGCACTACCGCCCGATTCTGAATATTCCTCGGGAATTCGTTCTTAAATTTTCTCGAGAGTAAACTTCTTCTTTGCCATTAATTTTCCCCGTCATTATTACAAGGTTGTACTTTGCTTTTGAGTGGTTATCACTAAAATTCAAGAAAAATTCGTGTAATTCGTAAATTTTTTAACCAAAGAGCTCTTGAGAGTGGACATCCCTCCGGTGTCGTCGCCATTGCGTTTGGCTTTGTGACAGATGTAATTTACATTTTATTTATGTAAATTATTTCCATATAATAATAATTCAATCAATGCTTTTTCATACTCCCCAAAGAGTTTGCTCAGTTGGTTGGGGGTTTTTTTTTTTGTGTTAAATCGAGAAGCAAACACGGAAGGTGACAACTCTTGGATTTGAATTTCTTATTAAATAAAATGATGAAAATAATCGTAATAATAAATTATAGAAAATTTTTTTTTTGGAAAAATACCATGAGGCTGAAAAATGCTGAAGCCATTGTGTCATGATATCCATTCAAAAATTTCCATTGCGCGATTTCGGTTGCTTTTCCATTAGGGTAGCTTTTTTTATATTTATTTACATATCATCCTTAATTTCTTTTCAGTCTAAAATATTTGGAAATTAATTAAAACTCTCCATTGTGACAAAACTCCCGTGTACCTTTGAGCTTCTTTCGCACTTCGGACGGTGTTTGAACCCCCCCAAAAACCAACCTTTGCATACGCTCCTGCTTGTTGCTACCTTCTCTGTGACCATGAACATATATTTCTTTATTTTATTTTTATTTTCTTTCAAAATTCAATTATTTCTCACCGAAGAGATTGTCCCAAAACGTTGTCACAAAGAGAAGAGAATCGTCGAATGTAAACAAAACAGCGGAAAATGTGCTCGCAATCTTAAGGAAATACGAAAATGGATAAGCACCGGAACGAATGGAAGGAATCAATTGCACATAAATTCTTAATTAATTTGTACAGCAAACGCATTCATAAAGAAAAATATATTTAGCGTTTAATTTCAATTTGACAACGACGGCGCTTTCAATGGCAACAACAAAAGCTCCATGGAAGAGATACATACATACATACTAGTAGGTGTGAATATGCTGGTATAAAGGGAAAGGCGCTAAACATCGTTAATCAAACAAAATAGTGTCGAGGTGCAAATTAAATAAAAAAATTCTTCGGGCCGAAGATATTTGTCAAGTATCAGTCGAAGGGTAGTGGGGGGATATCTGCTCGAAGAGCCTTATAAAAAAGACAAGCCTCCATAAGACCGTAGGTAACTACCCGGCTATGGTTTATGCAATTTTATTCCATACTTATGAATTTTTGCTCTTGAAAATCATTTTGGGACTCTAGTTTTTCTCTCTCGTTCTTTATCATGACAAATACAGGGTCCAGCTTTTATGGGCATTCTCTTTTCTCCTTCTGCCGACACGGCTCGGGTCAACTTTTGGGAATATATGTGCAAACTTAAATTTAACCATGATACAAGAAAACAAGATAGCGCACTTCAGTACGCTATTTTTGCTCTCTCTGAATCCAAAATGAAAATTTTTAAGTTTGTGAAATTCCGTTCGAACTTTTAACCGCAAAGAAATCTCATTTTGTTTGGACATGCGATTTCAAAAAAGTAAAAAAAAACATAGGGTGTTATAGTCAATAGAATACCCGACACAGATACACATGTTCAAATAATTTTTAATATCAAGAGGTGTTTAAGACCATAAGGGGCCCCATATACCGACTTTTGATAGATTTCTTTATGAAAACTGCCCCTTTGCCACGCCCACTTTTCCAATTTTTGTTGAACTATAATCGGAGGCTTAAATATACGCTCAAATTTTAAGTTTCATTAAAATATTTCGAAAAAGTCCGATTTTAAGGCAGTTTTGGGATTTTTGTGACAGACCCTAGTACTAGAGGTACCCTTAATAATGGACCGACCAAAAAAAATTTTGGGGAGGATGTTTGTGGCTACAAACGAGGCATAAGTGCCAACTTTCGTTCAAGTCCCATAGGCGTTTCGGGTGTAGGAGAAAATTTTCGAAAAACGCCCTTCTGCCACGCCCATTTTTCAATTTTGGAAATAATCTTACTGGCCTTTAAATATGATCAAATATCAAATTTCATCAAAATATCTTGAAAAACTTCGATTTTAGAGCAGTTTTTGTGATTTTCAACAGACCCTAGTACTGGAGGTACCCCTAAAAATGGTCCGATCGGGTCCATTCTCGAACTTGTTCTTACTCATGTCCCCGTGAGCACGCATACCAAATTTTGTCGAGATAGCTCAACTCCTTCGATAAGATAACTGTATACAAACAGACGGACAGACAGACAGACGGACATGGCTAAATCGAATCTCCTGGTGACGCTGATCATTTCTATATATATTTTGTATGGTCTATCTCGACTGGTTCTGGGTGTTACACACAACCACACAAACGCAATATACCCTCGACACAGAGTGTGTCGGGTATAAAAATATCACACATTTGGGGAATGGGATTTTTTCTAGAAAGTCAGCTGTTCCATGATACCCCTATCAGAAAATCCTAGGTAAGTCCATTCGCCATTTTTAGAACCTTATCAATATTGCGAATTTCAAAATCTTATAAAAATATCTTTAAACCTTCATAGACAGGACCGTATCAGCTTTAAATCGATGCCACTTTTGAACCTTTTTTAAGAGAAGACAATTCTTTTTGGTATAATTTCATTTTAATTGTCATAGAGAATAATCTTTTCTTGAAAAAGGTTCTTAAATCAGATGCACAAACCCTCTGTACCTTAGGTTCGAACTAATAAATTAATAACATTCTCTTCTTTAATTGGTAAACATAAAAAAAAACTCCCCATCTCTTAAAATAATATCCAACCCCATAACTTTGTAGTTTTTTTTTTTTTGAAGAAAATTTCCATTTAATTATCCACTTTAAAAGCATCTCGAATTTCCTATCGAAGTTAATTACTGCTTTAAAAAAAAGGGGGCATAATTTTCCGGTACCCTTTAATGGACTGTCTGCGGTCGTTTAGCAAAATTCGCTCGCCTCTGTTTGGCCAATTCATTAAATTTAGTTGCGTTGAGACTCTCAAACGGCTCGGACCGGACGTCGTATATAAAAATACGAATTTCGAAAGACGATGGACATAGATCCGACGCGACGACAATCCCGAGTGTTTCGCACAATTTTTTTTTTAAAGATTTCTTTTCGGCAATTTTAGACAAATTTTGTGATATTAAAAATAAAATTTATTATATATATAAAAAAAAATTAAATTTATAAAAAATCGGTTTACCTCGTGTATAGGGCGGCCTAGAACTTGGCCTTCGAGTTTTTGGTAAAAAAAAAAATAAATAAAAATTAGACAGATTTCTTGAGATGCGATAAAAATAGATGCTACATGAAAACGCGCAATTTTTCATGTAAATTTCGGTGTTCGTCGCGAGCATAAAAAGCAATAAATAAAAATAAAAAATAAAAAATAAAAGCACAACAAAATAAAATCGAAATTTAATAAATATTTTCAACATTCCAATTGAATTCTATTACAATATATATATATAAAGGCCGAGTGCAGCTCATTGAAGCATCTCTCGAAGAAATTGATCCGTAAGTTCTTTCAAAGAAACCACGTGAAAGTGTAGTGCTTTAAAGCCTTGCATGTAAATATTTTGACTTGAATTTGAACCTCCGAAGGATCAAAAAATTTACTGTGTGTCCTCTCAGGGCACGATCTAAATATTTTGCCGCTCAGGGCAAAAACGATATTTGGCGCCCTCATGATGGCATTAATGGGTTACTGCATTTGCATATCTACGTAAAATTTTGGGTTCTCACAGTGACGCTCTGTGAATTTGCCCGGCTTGCTATCCCCTAAATTGGGGCGAGTGTCCTCTGTGAAAACAAATTGGGCTCGAGTCCATACTCTCAACAGTGAGAAGCATTGAAAAGATCATTGGGGATGCAACCGCTTCTCGAGAATTATTTAATATATGTATCATGCAGAAAAGGGTTAAGATCACAGCCAGCTTCTAAAAACCAAATTAGAAAGATAAAAGATCTTAAAATAAAACAGTAAAAAAAAAAACGCAAGTAGAGATAGCCCTAAGTGATAACGGTGGCCCAACAAAAAATATATAAAAAATAAAAATATTGTCCTTATCATTAAGGGGTATGAAAAAAGATTGGGACCGATTATCAGACCTACCGAATATACCTAAAATTTCATAAAAAGTGGTCTATGCTATTCAGAGGAATACGATACCAAATACTGTGACACGAGAATTTTATTTATTAGATAAATTGTTAGCCTTTAAGGTTGTCAGAATGTATACCATCAGGGAGATTTTCTGGCTTTCTACCACTCAATCTGCTCCAAAAGGGTCAATACATTTCCTTTTCTAATAATTTAGGTATATATTTTATTTCTTTTATTCTAAAAATTAAGCCACAATCATTCCTACTATCTTAGGAACTCAGAATAAAATTGAAGATCATCTAAGTGCGAAAACATACTAAAACCACATGAGCAGTGCCGGCCACCACTACATTTACTAATTGCGTTTGTGTGCGTGCACATTACACAGCGAGAAACAGTTGTGAATGTTTTCATACAAAAATCCATAATTTTTTCTTAGAGACGAAAAACTTTGTTCTTTAGAACTGGGTATTTCCCTGGATCGATATGTCGCAAAAACTCGACGCCTCGTCCAAGCGGTAGGGATGGGTCATTTTGGAGTTTTTTCAGCTCATCTTGAGTTCTTTTATCTTGAAAATATACAGTGCAGAGCAGAGAATTATTGTACAAATCAATGATGTGCTGAATTTATATATATTATATAATAAATAACTGAATGCTAAGAACACGATGAAAAAATTCCTGAAGTATAAAAAATTCATTTTCTTCGAAGTGTATCAAGGCTGAAAAAATTTACGTTCTCATCTAGCTTCATCTGACGCAGCTCCGTCTCGCTTGACGTTTTCTACTCATTTTTGGCTCTCAGCTTTGCTTCTCATTTGAGAGCAATTTTGTGCACATACGAGTGCTTACGCTCTTTTTGCTTCTATCTTGCTTCCGTGGCCGGCACTGCACATGAGTTATAAATTTATTCATACACTGAGCGAAATATCGTAGTAAAAAGAACAAATAACAAGTTATTTTAATTACGAATAGCCATAATTTAGCTCTATTAACGAGCGTAGTTAAAATAATGACAAGCGTAGTTAAAGAAGATTTGACTTCTCGTAGGAAGTTATATCCCCGCAGTAAATGAAGGGCAAATAGATCTCACGTTACCACTGCTGGACCAGAGACCAAGGAACTACGAATGCGGACAGTGGAATCTGACTGCTATTCACATAGCCAACGAGGCGTCCGTTCGATTTCCTCGAGCATTCTTATAATATATTTGCTACGCATGAATCGGTTGATCAATCCTCGCGCAGGCAAACAATTGCGCAACTCAATTATCAGCCACACTTATCGAGATCGATCTCAAATTGACCTTTAGACAATCAAAATTTTACTTATTGCCCCGTGTAATATTATAGGTTTTTATTTATTTATTTCATTTAAATAATAATAAAATTTCAGGCCATCAAATAAGTTATTCCGCCCACTGTGAATACCCCCACTATAATTGTGTTCTCTTAAATATCAATAAGAGTGAGAAAACCTCTAAAAGAACTCTAGTTATTAGAATGTTTGTGGTCGATTATTATGACCGCAACGAAGGAACTTCCTTAGAGAAAATAATAATTTAAAAAATTAAAACAGCCGCAGCAGCCAATGCTCATTCAATTCATAGCAATTAAATTTTTCTATTGAAAATCAATTCTTTTATATGAAAAATTTTAATTGAAAACATTGTCAGACACATTCGCCAGCATCATGCCGACAAAAAGCTCAATCAAACGCTATTTCGAATCTAAGAAAAATGTATTCTTCTTTCAAATTTCTACTTCAAAAGTTAATCTTTAACCCTTTTGGGACAAATTATTCCCTACATAATATAATTCGTTATAGCATTTTTTACCCAAAACATTGCTAGAATCGTTAAGATTATGTTGGGACGTCCGATTTTTATATATCTCAAAACGATGCATTTTGATTTTAGTAAAATTTAAATATGGCCAGAAAGTGGCACAAAAACGTAAATACACTGAAAAAAGTTATTTAAGCTTTTATTTATTTTTTTGTGCAATATTTTTCTCAGCTCAAAATTTAAAAAAGAATATTTTTAAGACTTGTTGTTTTATTAACTACCAATGGCAATTTCTTTCATCTTTCTATTTTAATTAGTTTTCGAGATATAAAATTTTGAAAAAAGGCTTGCTGGATTTTTCAAGATATTTCAAGGAGACACCACAAAAGGAATATAAAAATCTGTTGCCAAAATGTTTTAAGTTAGTACTTATCCAAAAATTATAAGAACTCAAAAATCCCTTTCATGGGCCCGCAGTCGGCTTCACCCTTTGTCTGTGGGTTAGCAAATGTAACTGAAAATTTCAAATGCAACTCTGCGCTAACCTCAGAGTTAAATGTTCACCCAGGGTATATTTGAAACCCTGGGTAGGGCCGATAACCCTAACCTGGCCTAGTGAGAACATAGCATTAGAGGGTTAAACAATTTTAGTCGCACGTGATCTTTTGGCCGGTCACAAAATCAATGGGCCTATAGAAAATGGCGTGGAAAATTACACTTGACTGGAGTGTGTAATGTTAACCATATAGAACTATAGCTGCAACTTCGGCCAAAAGCTATTACGTGGTTCACCACACACTCGACTTATGGCGTGGTTCACCACAGTTCAACTTTTTCACCAAATCATGCCATAACGCGCCAAAATTTGTCCGAAGTCGCAGCTATAATTCTATATGATGTTTACTTTCTTTTAGTGATGAGAAGTACTCAGGATTTTGAAGCAAAGAGTTAAGGGGTTAAATTATGAAGTCTAAATATTCGAAGCTTTTTAATTTGATTATTACGAAGACGCTAAATACCTTCACCACAATAAAGCATTAAAACAAATAAATTAGTGACAATTCAATTTCTTTTTTATAGACCAGAGGGTCTCATATTGATTAATTTTTTATATTTTTTTTTTTTTTTGTTAAATAAATATCCACGATGACGTTTGTCATGTCATAATGAAAAGTTGGAAAACAAATATGAGCACAAAATATTGACAATTGAAAAGTTTGCAGTGGAAGTAATAAAAGCTTTTTGTCACTATTAACTTTATTGACTTTGGGATTATGTCTTTGAATTCTTAACTGTCGTAAGGTGGGATTAGATAAACACCGGAAAAGGCGTGTTGTTAAGAGTGAAAAACTTCAAGGTCATCCTTTCAACCCTGGCGTCTTCGATTGAAACATATGGCAACGCCAATGCATTTTTGATACACTTTGTTCCAGTCTAGATTAAGCAACATTTTGCGGCAACATTTTTTTGTCGACAAAAGTTTTTTACTGTATTTTTGCCCTATGTAGAAGAACCATAGGCGATCGATCTTGTCGAACCGATCTAACATTCTTAAATCACTTATAACGCTATCTCTCATTTTAGCACCCACTTGACCCTTTCGAAAATATCCTCCAGCATGCTAAGCAATACCAACTCCATAGAAGAAGATCCACATTCATGCCGCCAAAGCTCTCAGTGCAACATTAATCATTGCTATGCGAATTCTCTCATGCAAGACGAAATAGCAGCGACAGCGACAGCGTCTCCCAAACAATTCAATACGGAAGAAATTGGTGGGGAGAAAAATATTGAAAACTTAAAACCCTCACAAGACATAATCGGATACATTCTGGGTGACTTTGGTGTATGGCAACTGAGGACAGTTCTCATAATATTCCTGAATAAAATCCCTGCTGCTTGGTTCATGGCTTGCATTATATTCACTGCCCCAGAACTAGAGCCGCGAACGGAATTTGAATGTGATAGAAGTATGCTCCATGGGAACTATAGCATATCCGCCGATCAGTGTGATGTGTATGCGAAAGTGGGCACGGAATTCACGAAGGAACGATGTAAAAAGTTCGTCTATAATTTCGATTTCGATTCACTGATCATGCAATTCGATCTGGTGTGTTTCCGTGATATATTCGTAGCGTGGACACAGTATTGGCATTTGTTCGGTGTTCTCATTGGTGGTGTAATTGCAACGAAAATGATGATGTGGTGAGTTTCAATTTTTGTTTTTCAATGAGATCATATTCATTTAATGTGTTTTTTCATTTTCAAAACAGCATTAGCCCGCGGAATACTTACTTTCATTGGTCAAGTGACACAGATCATTTGTGGAATTGTGACGGGTTATGCGCGCGATTTTAGTCTACACTGCGGATTCCGTTGTCTGTCTGCGGTTTGTTGTGCGATCATGTTCACCTCTGGACAGGTTATATGTAGGTACTTACATCATCGAAACTTCTATAGAAACATTCCTTTAGATAGATTTCTTCTTTTTCGTTTTAGTTACGGATATAACCGCAGGATCGTATCGAACCGGAGCTATTATACTATACGATACCTTCTGGGCGATCGGTGTGGTCATGCTGCCCACTCTTTCGTCATTCTTTAATAATTGGACACATATTTATCTTGGTATAACATTCCCAACACTATTGTTAACATTATTGCTTCAATGGACACCGGATTCGCCACGTTGGCTGCTGAAAAACGGATCACCGAGCGATGTCGGTGTAGTTGAGCTGACAATACGAAAAGCTGCGCAGATCAATGATCGCGTGGATAAGATACCAGGTAATTTTCATGAAAAACTTGAGTCCCTGAGAGAAGAGCTTAAAAATTCGGAAGCTCCAGCTAAATGGACAGAACTTTGGCTGGGAACACATCGGGCCAAGACTCATATGATCGCTACACATTTGGCACTATCGGCATTTATAATAAATTTTATGGGCATGCTACTGAATATACGATCATTTGGACGTGATTATCTAGTAACGAATACCATCGCCATGGGTAAGTTCAGTGGTCATGCGTTAAAGTCCTTTCACTCAACATACCTTTTTAATTTTTTAATTTTTATGTAGCATTCTCTGAAATCGTTGGATGCTTCTTAGCGTTGCACTTCACTCTGAAGCACGATAAATGGAAATGGCAATGCGCTGGCGTATTTAATATTATTGCCGGATTTATTGGTTGTCTCGGTTGGATTTTCAGCGACAATGAATCGAGTAAGTCAAATGAGTAGGTCCATCGACACCCATAACAATTAACACTTATTTTCTCGCAGTGCATCCATCGTTGAAAGTCACCATTTGGATGATAATTGCCACGATACCTAAAGCAGCAGTCTCCTGTGCTCAATCGATGCTTTTTGCTTGCATGTGTGAGCTTATGCCTTCGAATAAGAGAGCTCCCTTCGCCTTTTCCGTCGTTACATTTTCTCGTGTCTGCTTACTTTCGGCACCATTTTTCAATGTACTCAAGAAAATCGATACAGCACTCTCATTAAGTTCCTACTGCGTACTCAGTATTGTTGGTGGTATTTTTACCTGCTTACTGCTGACGCCACGTGATAACTCAGCACCAATACCGGTTACTCTTAGAATTGAATCTCTTGATAGGAAAGATGAGTCCCAGAAACGAAGAACCGTTTGGACAACCAATGAATCTGGATTGAATTCGAAATTATAGTTGGTCCTAGTGTACTTAACGGAAGGGCCATCTAACTTACTTTTAAAGACATCAAGATCAACGGGGGTATTCACGCCGTTGATTTGTTAGGGAAACATTTTTTGACTATAATTCACCACTGTGATTGCTTAAGAAGACCGTGTTGCTTATGCTTATGTTTATGTTTATGTATGTGTTCGTTCTTAATCAGCGGTATACCTACTTAAAGGCGTTAAGTACTTAAGTTCAATATTTTTAATAAATATTTTGAAAAGTTAATAAATTTCACTTAAACTTAAGGGTTGCATGCATCCGTAATTAAATATATAAGACCTAAACAATAAAATGGGACCAAGAGGCTGTAGGACTTACCTCGGATGATGCAAGCGACAGAACAAAATGGAGGAACTGATCGCGTTTTGCGGACCCCCGGATAGGTCTCGGATAAGCTATGTGCTAATAATGACGGCCTAAAGTGACCTATCCACATTCGAGCATGCTCGTACGAGCGGCTCGGCTCGATGCAATGCTCGATCGTAAGTGGTGATGTTAGCGAGCCAATTCATCAACCAACATCACCACATACGATCGAGCATGGATCGAGGATTAACCACTTAATGCACATCAAATTGGCTCTTTTTTTTTGAATTGAAGGTTCTTAATTTCGTATTTCAGCTGTAATCTGTTGAGGGTAATAGTTTTGACGAAGATCACCGACCGATCGTCAATCATCTGCGCTTTCGATTGTAACTAGTTCCACATGTCTGCCTGTGTTGAATAATTGCACAAATTACTGCGCAGATTTTGATACCCAGGCATAACCGAAGCCATACACCATATAGAACTATAGCTGCAACTTCCGCCAAAAGCTATTACGTGATACACCACAACACTCAACTTATGGCGTGGTTCACCACAGTTGAACTTTTTCACCAAATCATGCCATAGCCTGCCAAAATTTGCAGCTATAGTTCTATATGTCATACACGCTCAAATAAATTTGAAAATTCGGTAAGGCTAACGATGAATTTTACCAAATGAATACCGTTCGCTTTTATTCCCAGTATTTTTTATAAAAGCTCTCTTAAAAAAGCTCCAGTTTTTTTTTAACGTGCAGGCTCGCAGCTTTTTTCTGTTAACTCTAATGGTTAATGTTTCTATTTGCTGTTATTTTTGATCACGTTTGAATGGCAAAAGGGGTATATTAAAGACGTAGAATAATAAAAATAAAATACTTTTAAGAAGTTTATAAAAATTTTAGGTGAATAAAACAGCGACTCTTAGGGTGTCGTGTCGTCAGAATTGTTCCTTCAACTGATAAAAAAATATTTTTAAAAATATTTACCATAAAATTACTTAAATCTCGCTTTAAATTTTCAAGGTCAATTGTATAGTAGGTAAAAGTTATTTCGCCGAGTGAATTTTTTACAGCTGAATCTACAGCAAACAATAACGATACATGCAAAGAAAATCCCTTATCTCACCTGTAACAATCTGAGTGTGGTAAAATTAATTCACAGATAAATTTTCCAGTTGCTCAATGAAATGAGCTCTACAGATTTCCAGACAATTATTTTTAGCATCAACTATAGCTCTCCCATAGACTTCAGCTCTGGAAACAATGAAAGACCCCAGGCTCCCCATTAAGCGGACTTATTTTTCGGTCCCGTAGGTGTCCGCTTAAGAGAGAGAGAGAGGGAACACTGTATTCGACTTCAAAATCTATGGATAAATGGCAAAGCTATGATGTTATATGTGAGGGAGCTTCAAACCCCATCATTTTGATTGGAAACTTATCCTGCTTTCAGTCATGGACTAACCCCAGACTCCCTAAGGCCGTCTTACATTTCTTCCAACACGCCCTTAAAACACGCCCCAAAAAACAGAACCATCAAGAAAGAATATTCTAGAGATGTTAAGATTTTCTGTATGAAAACTGCCTTTGCCACGCCCACTTTTCCAATTTTTTTAAATTCTAATCGGAAGATAAAATATACGCTCAAATTCTAAATTTCATAGCAATATTTCGAAAAAGTCAGATTTTTGGGAAGTTTTGGGATCTTTGTGACAGACCTAATACTGGAGGTACCCTTAATAATGGACCTATCAAAAAAATTTTGAGATGATTTAAGGCTACAAAGGAAGCCTAAGTGCCAAATTTCGTTAAGTCCATTTGATTTTGGGTGTAGGGAAAATTTTCGAAACACCCTTCTGGCACGCCCACTTTTTAAATTTTTGGAAACCGTATTAATTGCCTTCAAACATGTTCAACTATCAAATTTCATCAAAATATGTTGAAAAACTTCGATTTTAGAGCAGTTTTTGTGATTTTCATAACAGACCCTAGTACTGGAGGTACCCCTAAAAATGGTCCGATCGGGTCCATTATCGAACTTTTTCTTACTCATGTCGCCGTGAGCAATCATACCAAATTTCGTCAAGATAGCTCAACTCCTTCGATAAGAAAACTGTATACGGGCAGACAGACATGGCTAAATTGAATCTCCTGGTCATTTCTGATCATTTCCATACATATATTTTGTATGGTCTATCTTGACTGGTTCCTGGGTGTTACAAACACAGAGTGTTGTCGGGTATAAAAAGTTCCCCTGCAGGAAATGTCAATAGTGAATCTATACGCTTTCTCTACTGACTGCGTCAACAGTACTACTGACCAGTTATACCCGTCGCAATGCTTTGCGCTTATTGACATTTAACATTGAGTTGTCATTGAATGTCAACAGTAGACCGAAAACTATTGACGAACTATTGACGTCGGTACTATTATGTAGACAAAAGGAGTACTCTTTCGCTTTATAAGGAGACACGTTGTTGACATGGTCAATAAAGATGAACTATACCTCTTGACAGTACAGTTTCTCTAATGACACCGCCTATAAATACTGTTGACGTTGGAACTAGTTCTCTTGTCTATATTGACGTCAATATAGACATGGGGCCATATGGCGACAGGCTTCCTGCAGGGTCCTTTCATTTCGCCATGAACTCACATAGACTTTTAAAATTTGCATGAATCAAAAATTGATATAAAAAAAGATACATTGCTATACTAAGAGTTTTTTTTTTTACCACAACTGGCCCATATCGCTATTACTAGCTTATCTATCAGATTGATCAGTGAAATTCGATTTCTTTGAATTGTACTTTGAACCAGAAGAATATTTATTTTACTTTTGAAATTTTATTTAAATTTAAACATTTTTATTTTATTTTTTTTAAATTGATTGAAGCTTGTACGGAAATCATCGAGTCAATTGATTGGCGTTTTGTACTTTCATTGATCATTCTTCGATCGTTCCGATCGAGTCCGCCGATGGGTTCCTTAAATAGTCTCAAGATGGAATTCTCTACGTCATATTTCCTTGCTTAATTATTTGAAAAAAAAAAAAAATATAATAATAAAAAAACTTACCTTATCGCAGTCAACAACGGAGAAAAGCGGGTAAATTGTGAGTCTGCGGACGCAGTCAACCGGCCGTTTATCAGTCCCATGCGTCAGTTGCGCAGCGGTTGTCAAGCCGTGTGGAGGTTTTGGAAGCAACAAGTGAAACAAGTGAAACACAAGATCGCAAAATATACGGAATAATATATAAAAAAAAATTAAAAAATTAAAACACCAGAAACCAGCGAGACATGAAGACACGCGTCGCATGTTTGACATAGCCAAATATTTGATATGCAAATCAATTGGTGGCATTTTCTTCATCACGACTTTTTGCCTGTTTAAACAAAACAGAGTAAATATTTCGGAGCAGTAGAGAAAATTAAAAAAAATTACAAACCGAATTTAAATCACGTGTAAAAATGTAAGTCAAGCAGAAAATTCATTTCTTTTGAGCTCCCATTTGCCCACGTCTTTGTTTCTTGCGATCAATTCTTTCATTTTTCTTTGGCATGATCGCACGTGTCTGTGCTCTCGAAGGTTGTCATTGGGGAAATATGATATTCCCTTCATGCTGACGCAGAAATATTGCTCCAAAGCTCCGTTCGTTTCGAAGCGAACTGCTTGAGAGCGGAGGAGGGGCATGGGCTTCCCCAGTAAAGTAAAAAGATGTTTGGAAAAAAATATTACACTTCAAATATAATCCGAGCGATCGATTTTGATAAGGGGCTATCTCCAGTTCGGTCAGAAATGAAAAATTTCATATAAAAGGTCTGTTCCAGTACTGCACGAAACTACCCAGAACTGCCCAATTTTCATACAGTTTTTAAAAAATTGGGCAGTTTCGTGCACTACGGGAACAGACCTAAAAAAACATTTCAGAAAATTTCTGAAGCGTTTTTTTGTATGAAGTTTTCATTTCTGACAGAGCTGGAGAAGGAAGCCCCTAAGAAAAACTGAGAAAAAAAAATTTTTTTTAAAAGCATTTCTAAAAGGTTAAAAAACTCGTTGAGCTCATTATGATAAATAGATTCAAACATTTGTTTACATTAACTTAACCCATTCACTACCATGCGTTCCAAAGTGAATTCAATCACCGCCTTCGAAATATTTAACCATCAGCTCCATTTTTTTTAATAACTTAACCCATCAGAAATGCAATTTTGGTTGTTAAAGGGTTAAATCGAACTGGGGAAAGTCGAATTGAATGAATCAAGTAACGGAAAGGGCTCAATAAAGGAAATCTGAATTCGACGATCGCCATTTAAGTTAAAAGTTTTAACCCTTTGACGGCTGATGTTCAAATTTCCCCTATATTATTTTAACGATTTATTGCGTTTTCGTTTTACAACATTGCTTTATAAAAATCGTTAAATTTATGTGGAGATATACAATTTTAGTCGAAAGTGATCTTTTGGACATTCCCAACCCGAATGGTAGTATATAAAAAGGCTTGGAAAATGTTACATGGCTGCACAATGGCCATTATTTCTTAGAAGTTCTCAGGATTTTCAATCAAAGAGTCCCACTTCCTCAGAAATTAATGACGAAAAGATTTTTGGAGGATTTTTTTTCAATTTTTTAGGCACATGATCGGCTATCATGGAGTGAAATATAAAACAGTGAAATATCCCACATGAGGTCTCTTCTGAGTGCCGGAATTTGAGAGAGAGAGAGAGAGAGAGAGAGAAGAGAGAGAGAGAGAGAGAAGAGAGAAGAGAGAGAGGAGAGAGAGAGAGACAAGGAGAGAGAGAGAGAAAGGAGAGAGAGAGAGAAGGAGAGAGAGAGAAGGAGAGAGAGAGAGAGAGAAGAGAGAGAAGAGAGAGAGAAGAGAAGAGAGAGAGAAGAGAGAGAGAAGAAAGAGAGAAGAGAGAGAGAAAGAGAGAGAGAAGAAGAGAGAGAAGAGAGGAGAGAGAGAAGAGAGAGAGAGAGAGAGAGAGAAGAGAGAGAGAAAGAGAGAGAGAAAGAGAGAGAGAAAGAGAGAGAAGAGAGAGAAAGAGAGAAGAGAGAAGGAGAGAGGAAAGAGAGAGAGAAGAGATGAGAGAGAGAGAAAGAGAGAGAGAGAGAGAGATTTAAAATGATAGTCTAGACAGACGAGTTAGATAGAGTTAAATTGTTACTCTAGAGTTTTTTGTATGGTAAGACTGAAAAATGAGATTAACCCAATGGCAGAGAAGAGGATTAGAAGAATTTTAATTTGAGTAATCCTTAGGATGGAGCCAGGACGAAGAGGTTAAGAGACAGAGATAAATTTAAAATGTTTTAATTCTCTACTGCTATCTTTCTTTAAATGTTTACTTAGATTTTTTCTGCTAAGGTCAGATCTAAAAATTTCGGGTAAGAAGCAAAGAATCGATTATTTTCTAATTTTTTTTTTATTGAATAAACTCCTTTAAGTGGAGCCAGGACCATTAAGGGTTAAGTGACATAAGATTGCCTGCTAAAAGTTTCATGTCTTATATGATTAAAATCTTAACCGAATTTTTCAAAACTCAGGCATATCAACAAAAATTCGTCCCTGCTCTCTAAGTAAGATCAAAGTAAACGTTATTTTCTTAAATGTTTTTTTTTTTTTGTAAAATAATTTTTAGCTAAAAGCCACTGGCCTTCATATTAAGTAAACAAAATTATCTGCATTGCTAAAAAGCGTTCATTATTCTTGTTAAAACGTAAATAAACAAGTAAGCGTGCTTTCTGCCAGACAAGCTCGGTACTTTCACACCCCCGGCTTTGCTTTAAATGCTTCCGATTCTTTTGTGTTATTTTCTTCTCACTTCAAAGACTCGAATGTGATCGACTCTCAAACTGGACCCGCATCACTTCCGTATAAATTTCTGTATAAATTGCTTTTTACAAACTTCCTCTTGAGATATCGAATATTTTACCCAGCAGACACAATATGGCCTTTATGCTTGGTTTTCTATAGCGCGAGAATTCCTTCCTACGATTTTCAACACCTTTAATCATATGGCATCAGTTACAATCGAAAATCCCCGTTGATTGAAGCTGGTTTCATATATTTGATTGTGTTGAATATTTGCAGGACTTACCTCAACGTTTTTCTCGCCATATTGGAAACCAGGCATTATTCAAAAGAGAAGCCGAACGAACATTCGCACTATTCAAAGCATGGAAATTTCAATTCCCTTACATGAGACTTGATAAACGATCTTTTGCAAAAGCAAATTAATTGATGAAATGACAACGAATCAGTTGGACAAATCGATTCCGTGAAATGCTCATTCATTCATTCACTTATTGTTCTGCTTGATTTTCCAATTCGAATAGTTTTCTGGCCCATCAAATTGAGAATGACGTCTCTCGAGATCGTCAAGCTTTTGTGATATTGAACTTGACATTTGAAGCTTTCCTTTTCCCAAGATTGAATTGCATTTTAATGAAGGTTGAAGCTTCTCATGCGTAATGAATCAATTAATGTCCAATTGGAACACTCATTGCATGATCGATAGGAATTTGCAAATCAATTGGAATTAATCGATTTCATGTAGAATCGATTGAGCAGTGAGTGAAAAGAATGGGGATTTTTTGACGTGGCAGGATCGCCAGATTTTGGAAGTAAAAGAAATATTTGTAATGCGTTCAACTCATTGTGCCGGATAGTATAGCCACACTCTCAAAGAGAAAATTTATGTTTGCGAGGTATATTAATGTCGCAATTTATGTATATCCTCTCCTAACCATCCAACTAAGTTAGTTATTCATGTCCTTGTATCAAAAAATAATTCAAAAATAACCCAGTTTTTATAAAATTTTTTCTGTCAATTATCTTCATGATTGATCGCTTCTGGGCCAATTAAAACCCCAAAAAATCATATAAATTTTCAATTCGATATATCACTGATGACGGCCACCGTTCAAAGTGAAATTTGTTACTATTTATTTCAAAGTGGAATTTAGTTGGGTGATATCTTTCTTTTGAGGACTTTTTCACAGCAATGCCATTGGAATGAACAGCTTCTATAGAAAGTCTAACTTCTGATTCATTTATGGAAATTTTTACAAAGCATAGAAGGCTCTCAGACATGCCTGATCCTTGAAACGAGCTATTGCCATGCTTCAAAGCTCATATGAATATCTCTCTGCTGCGACGTTCTCGAGGTTGAAATTCATTCTTGATCCATAATTTCAAAAATAACGGCCCGAGTTTACCTAGAAGTCATTTTAGGCGTTGCAAAAAACAACAACAAAATTGCAATAAAAAGCAGAAAAATGCAACTGCAAAATTTATATAAATGTTTTTTGTTTCTTCTACAAATATTTCTCTTGCTGCTATCTTGATTACACCTGTGTCGATTTCGAGTTTTTTCTCGTTCAACAAATACGCCATCAGAATAAATTTAAAATATTGCCATGCTTAAACTCATAGAATTCTTCTAGCACTTCCAGGGAAATTTTTTATCATTTTCTACGGCCCGTTCAAAGATTTATCTGCAAAATAACAACAACAAAATTCAACTAAAGCGAAAGATGCAACTGAAATTTATACTATTTACTTGTCTTCAAAGATAACCTTGCTTAACTTATCTACAACTTTACGATTATAATTATTTACTTAACTAAATTAACTTAACATTAATTAATCTCAAATCAACAAAAGATTAAAACTTAACTTAATGCTTCAACTTAACTGTAAATTAACTGAACAAATACTAACTGAAGCTTAACTAATTTAACTTTAACTTACGCTTAAGCTTAACCTTAACTTAACTTAACTAATAACTTAACTTAACTTAACTTAACTTAACTTAACTTAACAATTAACTTAACTTAACTTAACTTAATTACTTAATCTTAACTCTACACTTAACTTAAACTTAACTTAACTTAACTTAACTTAACTTAACTTAACTTAACTAACTTAACTTAACTTAACTTAACTTAACTTAACTTAACTTAACTTAACTTAACTTAACTACTAACTTAACTAACTAACTTAACTTAACTTAACTTAACTTAACTTAACTTAACTAACTTAACTTATAACTTAACTTAACTTAACTTAACTTAACTTAACTTAACTTAACTATAACTTAACTAACTAACTTAACTTAACTACTTAACTTAACTTAACTTACTTAACTTAACTTAACTTAACTTAACTTATTAACTTAACTTAACTTAACTTAACTTAACTTAACTTAACTTAAAAAAAACTTAACTGCTTTACAGCATATGTCATGGACGTTGGTGGGTTAAGTTTGATTTTCAAATCATCTTTTAAAAAAAACTTGATCCCATAAAAAATAAGTGTCCTTTAAAGTCCAGAATCTCCCCTACATTTTTGAGAGATTCTTGCAAACTGGAAAAAGTGCAAAAACTACCGCCAAAGTGACTTTTTCCATATATCCTTAATGGTATTTCCTACAACTCTCAAGCCGTAGAACACATTCTTGATCGCCTTGACAGAACCAAAAGAGTATCTCTGGGCTGCCGACACCAAAATGTTGAGCCAAAGAAAACACCACAAAAACTGTCAGCTATGGTAATTAGAAATTTTGTGCAAATATTTACTCCCCAAAAAAAAGAAAGATCACATGACCATAGATTGCTCTGGAGTTTTACCTTTAGGCCCGCAAAGGTTAAATCTTATTTTGGCGAAGTAAATAAGAAAATATTGTAATCTGGCTTTCATTCGGATATTTGATCTCGAATTTTCAGATAGCGACAATTTTACAAATTTCTTCAAATTAGATAGAAACGCTTCTAGCCAAACAAAAACATGCAAAATAATTCCTCTTTTAAATTATCTAAAGTCAATAGGATTACGTGATATCGGGAACAATGGCAAAAAGTAAATTTCGACCGAACAATAAAACGTTTTGAATGGGCGATTCCGCAAAGCAGACTTCCAAAGCAATCGATCGTGTGTAATCGCGACAAAAAAACTCGCGCCAATTAATTGCTAAAAAAAAACCAAAAAAAAAACAAAGAAGAAAGTGCTGAAAAAACGTTGAACAGTTTTGAATAAACGCGATCATTTCGCTTGTTAAGGGAACACCAAAACAAAACAAACAAAAACGAGGCAAAGTGAAGGGAAGGAAGTGACGATAATTCACTTAAAAGTGATCGATTTTTATTGCTCGTAAGATTTTTTGCATTCCAAAAGTATTGAAATCGTATTGCATTAGCTTGGCGGTTTAATTAAATCGAATAACCGTTGGAAAAAACAAGTGTTCACCTTTTTTGAACATCACTTACAGCTGTGGTCAATGTAATAGCAGCGGTTTTGAGTAGCCGTTATTCCTTTTCGGATTCAATTTTTTCTTTTTGAAATGTATTACCGTTGGATTTATGAAGATTACTAGTCAAGACTTTAACCTAGTCAAGACATTAACCTAGTCAAGTGTTTAGCCTGTGGCCAGATAGGGAATTAAGTAGCATGGATTTTAAGTATTAGCTTGTTAGGTCCATAAGAGATGAGAGTAGATTTTAGGTACGAACAATTTTATTTCAATAGGGAAGTTAAAAAAAAATATTTTATGGCTTCAATCGTGCACACCAGGTCTGAAAGGGTTAAGTTAGCAATGCTACGACTCAAACATAGAATTGTGGTTTTATTTTATGAATTGCTATGGATACTGAAGCGAGAAGAATAAGCTCAAGAGTACTTAAAATCTTAGGAAAATTGTGTCTTTAACCCTTTAACGAATGTGAGAAAAAATTTGTCGTCACAAAAGCTTTAGAATTTATAGTAATGTTGTAAAGAGCATTGCTATAAACCGTCAAAATAATGTAAAGACAAATTTGTCCCTAATGGGTTAAAGGGTTAAGTGGCTCTCACAATTATTTGGACTTATGTATTTCTATAAAAATTATTTCAAGTATTTTGTGATTAAGGACTTGACATACCATTGTGTAGCTGAGTCCTTAGAGAAGCATTACTTTGTCTTAACGAGTACTCTTTGAGGTAAAAAAAAAGCCACCTACAGTATAATTCGGGACCTTATCGGGTGGAAGCAAGCACATTTTTTTCGTCCCCTGGCGATATAAAGGCATTGCGATGAAAAAAGATTTGCACACCATTTGGTCCCATTTAGTTGCTTTGTTGAAGGCTCTAAGTGTCAGTCCGCATATAGGGCAATACATTTGGGTTAACCCATTCAAAGCAATATCTGCATTCAGAGTCATCTAACAGGTGCACCTTGTTGGAGCTGGTATTTTAAGCGACAGTAGCCTGAGAGAAAGGATATCTTAATATTTTTGAGATCCTCACTCCATGTGGGTTCAATAGTAATAAATTTTCTATTCAGTCAGCTGATTGATGAATTTCTCCCCACACACATTTTGACCGTTAAATTACTTTGCTTAAGCTTTTGAAAATTTTCAATTGAAAATTTCATGCTCATAGATACTTAATTCTCATCGCCTTCAATCTAGATAATATGGTTTGTATTTTTATGAATTCAGCGATCGACATCTTTTGTGTTGGCAATAGAATTTTTCAGGAATTTTTTCCAAATGTCATGCTCCTTAATTACGAACTGCAATAAAGCCATTGAGCTTCGCAGTTCGATGCAAAAGATAAATTATTTAATTACTAAACGCTTTAAATTCGGCTTTAATTCTAATAAACGACTTTTTTATGCAAAATCATGATCGACTCTTGAACCCGAGCCTCAAAGCTTACCGCTATAAAAAGAGAGAAAATTGAAAATGCGACAAAAATTATTTTAATAGTTTTTATGCACGAAATCGGAATGCAGTATTTTTCTCCCAAATTGAAAAAAACGTGACCATCAATATGTTTTCTCTTCCCTCTGAGTTTTTTTTTCCCAATAATTTAATGAATTGCCGAACGTTTTATTATTGGCTTCGATTGTTCGATAGATTTTTATTTTCCTGATACAAATTTATCGCTGGTAATGACACCACTTCGATATCAATATTAGCACATAGTCAGGACATAATCGATATATATCGCACTGCACAGAGAAAATGCCATCTATTGGACGCATATGGAACTATAGCTGCAACTTCGGAACAATTTTTGGCGCGTTATGGCATGATTTGGTGAAAAAGTTCAATTGTGGTGAACCACGCCATAAGTCGAGTGTTGTGGTGAAACACGTAATAGAAAGTGTGGTGTACCACATAATAGCTTTTGGCCGAAGTTGCAGCTATAGTTCTATATGATTGGACACTTTCTACCATATATTACTATATATGTCACTCTCATAGATTTTGGGCGGGTATCATCATTGATCAAATCTCGCATGGATTGACGTAGGGATTTCAGTTCTTCGATGACATTGCTTTTCGCCTCAATGTCTGCTTGCGTTATTTCTGGCAGGAGAACAATCGTTTGGGGATCTTAAATTTCGTTGCTGTTCTCGATAAGCGGAAATGACTCTCTGATCAACATTTTCCAAGTGTTCATTCTCGCCCAACGATGTATTCCAATTGGGCAAGTGAAAGACCATTAAATGGCCCACTGAATATAATACCAAAAGAAACCTAAGGACAATTATGATCGTATAGCGCAATATCAATGTATTTCCTATAAGGCCGAAGTCCAACCTAGCGAGAGCTCGATGCGATACAGCGAGACGTCACGCAGAGAAATGTCAAAACAGTTTCAATGCAATGCAATCATATGAAGCCAGCTCCAATGTGACTCGTTGCGAGAGAAATTCCCAAATTTTGATAATTTCTCGCAGCGAGGAAGTTTGACAGCTACATATAACCATATATGTCACTCTCATAGAAACTTTCCGCGCAATATAGAAAGAGATGTTAATCGGCAGGCAAAAAAAGAGCGAGAGAGAAATACTTTTGGTGAGTACCTAAGTGAAAAATGCTCATTTTGGTGGGTACCCAGGATCGTGGTGGGTACCCAAGACCGTGTTGAAAAGAGCCAAAATAGAAACGGCTCCTGAGTGACATATATAGTTATATATGTTGGACACTTTCTACTTTATTTACTGCATCGCTGATCAATTTTTCAACCAATAAATAAAAATAAAAAAAATCCATCTCCCTTTCTGTGCAAGGAATCATGAAGTGCAAGATGTCAAAAAATGCCTGACTTATTGGCTTTTAAAGTAAATGAGAACTCTACACTTTGGATCGTTAATATCACTAGGCTTTGACTACTACTTGACTATGTCCTTTGAAGGTTTTCAATTATAATTTTTTCTTTGCGGTTGTTTTTTTCATTGCACCTTCTTATTTTTAAGAACAAACCACATTGGAATTTTCTAAAAAAAAGATTTTCTTTGTCCAAAATGGGTGGGATATATTTCACGTCGAATATTTCCGAAGCTTATAATCACACACACGTAAAGGTAGGGAAAAAGGGATGAGCGCTTCAACAATGCTCAAAACTAGACTTTTTATATGGAATAAAGAAGGCCCAAAAGGCTTTTAAGCTTAGAAAAAAGCGTGGGACACATATCTTCATATGTCCGGATAACCCCCAAAGGCGTATGAAAATATTGATAAATATCGACAAGTCGATATGTGATAACAATTTTTTTAAATATTGGAATTTAATCCCTTGATCTTTGCTTGGAATGCTGCAAAAGCATAACCGTTTCGGTTCGACTTTATGACATTTTTTCATTACATATGCATGTATATGGTGCATATTTCTTTCTGGTGACTTCTGGTATTATCCGGATTTATACTCGTATCACTACCGTAATTTATGCCTAATCGAAATCAATTTGTCCAATTAAAAATGAATTCATTGAATATTATTCTTACCTTGTTAATATTTAAAAAAAAAACAACATGTGTTGGGCAAAATTAAAATTCAAAATATTAATTGAGGAAGATTCCTCAGAAATTTAAGGTTATACGCCACGATTGTATTGCATGAACTTTGCACGACACTCTCAAGAACAATGTGCATCTTGTCAAGATTAAGATAAAACAATTTGCTCTGGAAAAATTTTTTTATTTATTTATTAAATGAATACTCTCAAATAACGTCGTAAATTTAACGCTTCATCGAGAAGAGAAAGACTTAAGCTTTTTTAGTGATGGGAGGTTGCTTCGATATACCTGTGGAGAGTTCATTCGTTCAACGATTTTTTTTAATTTTAAGTGCCATAGTGGTATAGTAATACCCTCACCTTAAATAATAATTTCATTTTCAATAAAAAAATTTTTCCTTTTAGATTGTGAAGAAAATCCAATCGAAAGGACATTCCACAACTCTCTAAAGACAAAAATATAATGCTTCCCGAAGAACAAAACCTCACGGAGGACAACGCCTCAAGTCCACAAATGCCAAAGAGTGACATAAAGCAACTGTATGTCTCCTCAAATATAACGATACAAAAAATGGGAAAACCATCCCTGAATGATAGCAGCGATGACCTTAAACCGGGGCATAAAAAGCCTGAAACACCGCCAATACCACCACCACAAGATATAATTGGCAATACTCTAGGAGATTTTGGCATATGGCAACTACGTACAATACTCATTATCTTTCTCTGCAAGATCCCAGCAGCGTGGTTCATGGCTTGCAGTAAGTACAAAAAAAAAAAATCACCCAATATGACAATTTTCATACAAAATCTTATTTGAACTTTGCTCCAGTTATTTACACCGCGCCCGAGATTTACCCAAGAGCAGAATTCCAGTGCGATGCAAAGTCGCTGAAATCGAATCAGAGTATAACTTACGAACAGTGTTATGTACATGAGACTGTGGGGAATAATATCACCCGGAATGCTTGTACAAAATTTCGCTATAACTTCGAGTTTCGTGGCCTCAATCAGGAGTATGACCTTGTTTGCGGCCGAGAAATTTATGTTGCTTGGACTCAATATTGGCATTTGTTTGGAGTACTCGTCGGTGGTATTGTTGGCTCGAAAATAACACTGTGGTGAGTATGAACGTGACGCATAAAACTACGAATTTAAATATTTAAATATTCCACTTGAACTAAAAGGAAAAGCCCACGTAAGGTGTACTTTTGGAGCATGGTCTTCCAGATTGTATTGGGCATTGCGACAGGATATGCTAAGGACCTTAACTTGCATTGTATCTTTCGCTTTTTGGCAGCTGTCTGCTGTGCAACTATGTTCACCACAGGACAAACGATATGTGAGTACATACTTGCGTTTATTATTATTTAAAAATTGCGCAGCGATCTTAAATTCTCTCTACTCAATAACAGTTATCGATCTCATTGGTGGTGTATATCGTTGGGGTGTGGTAATGCTCTATGACACCTTCTGGTCAATTGGAGTGATACTTTTACCAATTGTCTCGTCATTCTTCAAAAACTGGACTCACCTTTATTTGGGTATATCATTTCCAACACTAATACTTATGTTCCTATTGCAATGGACACCAGATTCACCACGATGGCTATTGAAAAACGGTACTCCAGCTGATATAGATCGTGTTGAGAAAACACTCCTCGAAGCCGCCAAAATAAACGATCGAAAAGTCGTGCCCGATTTGAGGGAACAGCTCGAAACGTTGCGAGAGAAACTTCGAAAAGCACCTGCTCCAGCATCATGGCTCGAACTTTGGCATGGACATAAAAGGGCAAAAACTCATATGATAGCTGCCCATATTGCGCTTGCCGCCTATGTGGTGAATTTTATGGGTCTTCTATTGAATATACGTTCGTTCGGACGTGATAATCGTAATACCAGTACAATTACTGTCGGACTCTGTGAAATCGTTGGCTGTTTCCTAGCAATACACTTGAATTTGAAATACCAAAAACAGAAATGGCAGGTCGCTGGTGCCCTAAATATATTTGGTGGACTGATCGCCTGTTTAGGTTGGATCTTTAGTGGCAATAACACAAGTAAGTCTTTACTTTCTCGATCCTGAAAATGAACCATATATAACTATATATGTCACTCAGGAGTCATTTCCATTTTGGCTCTTCTCACCCCGGTCTTGGGTACCCACCACGGTCTTGGGTACTCACCAAAATGAGGATTTTTCTCCCTCGCTCATTTTTTGCCTGCCGAGTAATATCTCTTTCTTACTGGCGCGAAACTTCCCGCGAAATATCTATGAGAGTGACATATATGGTTATATGTGATGAACTGAATAATAACATTCTATGTTCTCAAACTTCTAGTGGATCAATCGGTGAAACTCACACTGTGGCTTATAATTTCATCGGTGCCAAAAGTAACTGTCGCCTGCGCTCAATCTTTGATGTTAGCCTGCATGACCGAATGCTTGCCAGCTCCGAAGAGACCTACGTTCGCTTTCTCGGCAGTTACTTGGGCGCGTATATTCCTCCTCAGTGCACCGTTTATAAATGTTCTTAAGAAATTCGATGTTGCTCTATCCTTAAGTTTCTTTGGTGTTGTTATAGTAATCGGTGGCATAAGTACTTGTTTTATTAGGCCAGCTACGAACAATGTTGCTCCGTTGGCCATGCAAGCAGAACCTTTACTAGATAAAGATAGATCACCCCTTAATAAAACCGTTTGGGTATTCGAAGAGGACGAAAAAGCCCCTAATACCAGCTTGAAAAGTTAGAACAAAACAAAAAAAAAAGTAACGAACATTACGTATGTTTAAATAACCATTAAAATTTCTTAATAGCACACTAACTGTGATTAGTCCCATACAGTATTAGAGAATCTATTGAAAAGTATATCGAATATCATTTAAATTTACGACTAGCTTTATTTAATTACATATACATATGTATCTACTTTGTATACTTACAATTACTAATCATGAAGAATTGTTTTATCGAAAGTGATATAATTCGATAGCATAATATAGAAAAATTACGATGGAAATTGTGGTCTTGTGGCTCATTACCCGGGATGGGCATGAGAGCTCCATGGAGCTGTGAGAGTAAAAACTTGTGTAGCGACACAAAAAGCAGCGACAGAGAAGAGAACGAAAAATTTGTCAGTGAGAGAATATTAACCAATCAGAAAAGGCTGTAGCTACATTCTAAAAAGAGATAGCAAGCGAAAAGTTTTTAACGTAGCATGCTTTACATAGTTTTGCTTATGAAATAATTTGTTTTCCACTCTGCCTGTTATTCACCGCATTCAAGTTTGAATTTTTTCAAAAATTTTTAATTTCCTAAACATTTTTCTCAGTGCAGCACACATATTTATATGCAAAAGCTTCAATGTAGTGGTGCCCACCCCTGCTCATTACACTGTGAGGATGTGAGGGATAAGAAATAAATGTTCATTATTAATTCGACCCTAATAGGCTTTACGCAGATATGCAGGAAGTATAGAGCTCGTTCTTGTGAAGAAAGGAAATCAGAGTTGAAATTTCGATGACAGGTCGACAGAAATATAGAAAATGTATGATTTAAATGCAACCCTGCATGCTCGATTGCTTTTTATCTGCATATTCGTTGAAGTATCAGAAGTAACTCAAAGTACTTCTTCGTTTTTTTTTTTTTGCATGTGTTTAGTATAGGAAATTTACTTCCTGCATATCTGCGTAGAGCCCATAAAGATATGACTTGAAGACTCCTTCGAAGCAAAGAAATTAGATGAATAGAATAAATTCAACCATGTGTCAAACAGAGTTGCTTCTACTGGGGTGAATATTCCACTTACCCACTGAAGCGAATAAAATTTATGCTATTGCGAAAATTGCGAATGCGAATTGAGAGAATTAAAAAAAAAAAAAAACGAAGAAAACTCGTTTCAGCAGGTTTGCAGAGGATGAAGAAAATCGCAATGCTTTTCACTTTTGTTGCCATAAGATTTTCTTTAGTCACCAAAGAGGCGTAAACATGGAAAGTTGCAATCTTGTGAGAAAAGTCAAATGAACCGAGGTGAATGCGAAGAAATTCCAAAATAATAAAGAAATACTTTTTTAATAAAAAAAAAAATCCAAAATGGAAAGCGAAGAGGACTTTTACAAGGATGCTGTTATATTTGTTACGGGTAAGTGGAAAGGGTTAAAAAGAGATTTTACTGGAAGGAATAAAATTAGATAATACTTGGAGTAATTTTGGGTCAAATTTTTGGAGAAAACAATATTTCCGATTGTGAAAGTAGAAAAACGAAAGAATTCTTTATGGAAAATACTTTTAACCCTTTAATGCTTAAGGGACAAATTTGTCCCAACATAATTTTAACATCGATCATTTACTATTACCAACATTGCTAGAAATGTTCAAGCTTTTTCCCTTATGCTTTAAAGGGTTAAGAAGTTTTGTTTTTTTATTTCCTTGATATTCAAAGATAGGCAATGGTTAATATTAACTGTTTCTTCAATCGGATAAAAGGGCGAGTATCTAGAAGTATAATGAAAATATAAATAATTTTCCAGGTGCTACTGGTTTTGTTGGAAAAACATTACTTGAGAAATTGCTCTGGAGTTTCCCTCAACTGAGTCACATCTACATTTTGATAAGAGAAAAGCATGGAAAATCTGTGCAAGAGCGCTTTGAGGCGTTTGTGGAGCACAAGATTTTCGAACGCTTACGTCAATTCAAGCCACAACGGTTGAAGAAACTAGTTCCCCTGCCGGGTAACATCGAAAATGATAGCTTCGGTAAGCTAACCGTAAGCACTCGTAATATTGCATGCACCATAAAAGATTTTTATTTTTCTTTTAACAGGTTTAAGTGCGGCTGATAAAGAAAATCTCTGCACCCAGGTGAACATTATTTTCCACAGTGCTGCAACAGTGCGTTTCAATGAATTTTTAAAAGTTGCCGCAAAAGTGAATGCAAATGGCACGTGGAATTTATTGGAAATTTGCAAGGAAATGCGTCATTTGAAGGTTTAAGTTAAACTAAAAAATTCTATTATACAGTAAAATTCGATTATCCGAACGTCGATTATCCGGATACCCGATTATCCGAACATCAATTATCCGCATAATTATCCGGTTTAAATTTGAAAGGAGTTATTCTTTACAGTCGAATTTCAATTATCCGAATATCGATTATCCGGATATCGGCTTATCCGCTTTAAGTTTCACAAAAAAATTTTACTATTCAATAGAATCTCGATTACCCGAACATCAATTATCCGCATATCCCATTATCCGGTAAAAGTTTAAAAGGAGTTAGTAGATTTTATATTATCCGAACACCGATTATCTGACTATCCAATTAAACGAATATCAATTATCCGAATAACCGATTATCCGAACATCAAATATTCATATATCCGGCTTAAGCTTGAACGAAACTATACTGTATAGTCAAATTTCGATTATCCGAATATCTATTATCCGGATATTCCATTCTTCGCTTGAAGTTTCACAAAAAATTTATACTATAATGAATAATCTCGATTATTCGAACACCGTTTATTCGGATTCTATGACTATCCGGATAAAATTTTAGAGAAATAATGAAATTTCAATAATCCGAACATCGATTATCTGATTATCCGAATATCTGGTTCATTCTTCATAGCTCTAATCATTGAAGTTTTTAAAAGCAAAAACTCTAGAAAACATCGGCACTCGATTTTTTGATATCGTATTGTTCAAATGGTGTTTGAAAAAAGCCATTTCCACAGTAAAAGAAGTAATAAAATTGCACTCCTTGATTTGACTTTGAAATCGATTATCCGGATTTTCGGCCAAACGGAATACTCTTATTTATACTCGGATAATCGAAATTCTATTAAAAAATTGTACATGAAAATATCGAACTTCTCTTTCAAGAGTTTTGTTTACGTTTCGACCGCGTACTGTAATCCAGGACGGAAATACGTTGGTGAGCTGATTTATCCTACGTTACCACCGGTTGATTGGAAATGTTTTGTCGATTGTACCAATAAAATACCGGACGCATACCTGAACAGTCTGGCCAATTATATAAAGGTAAGCGTCTTTCGAAAGGACTGGAACAGCTGATTTAATTTTTGTTCAACAGGGTCCTCATCCGAATACATATACCTTTACAAAATCGATTGCGGAGCAAATCGTTAACGATTACAAGAATATTCTACCGATTGTTATCGTTCGTCCATCAATAGTAACAGCCGCCCATAGGGAACCCTATCCGGGATGGATAGATAATATACAGGGTATCACAGGAATTATGATGGAAATCGGTAAGGGGACAATCAGTAGTATACTTGGCGATAAGGATATCATATGCGATATCATACCAGTTGATTTCGTTGTGAATTCATTGATCATGTACGCGAAACGTGCAACTTTGGGAAGGTACTTTATAAATACTCTAAAAAATTGACAATGTCAAGAAATAATAATTTTCCTCGGCTAGAGTCTATATTTTCAATGCAACGTCGGGTGTCTGCAATCCCATAACATGGCAGCAACTTGGAAATTTAACCCTAAAATGGTCGCGTATTTATCCAACGAAACGAATTATGATGTATCCGAATTTTAAGTACCGAAAGAGTTTCCTTTTCCACGAAACAGCTGTCATCACTCTGCACTATATACCGGCAATTTTAATGGATATCTTGGCAAGACTAAGAATGCAGAAAAAATTCGTTTTACCAATTGCGAGGAAATTCCGACAGGCATGCTTGGCGGGTAACTACATATTAAATTTTCAATTATGTCATCTTTATATTAGAGATGGGTTAAATATAACGATGCATCGAAATATTGAATTTTTTGAAATATCGATAAGAAACTTTTGGGTATATAATTGAGCTCAATATATCGAAAATCAATACTAATGCTACGGTTCCACTAATTCATTACGGACCTTTCATTGGCGCTATTGAAAAGTTGATGAGAATCAATTAACCGATTTGTCATTAGCTAAACAGCTGATTCCAATTGTACGAGGGTGGTCGAAAAGTTTCCAATACACTCGATAAATGCAAGAATATACAACCGTGCTCATTAATGACCACTTTATGGCTTTATTAGCGCGGTATTGAGAAAATTCGCTAATTATCCTAACTGGAACCGGGGCATAAAACTCCAATGTCGAAGAACGATATTTTTGATCATGCGAAAAGGGCAAAAAAAATTTGTCAAAAACGGCAGGGTGAGCTTGTGAACTCAAACTATTCAGGGGTGTCACAGAATCCGATATTTGTCGGAATTAGATTTTAGTCGACTGAGTTTCCATAAATTTCCATAGACAGCTGGATCAAATAGGGTTCTGTGCAATTGAGAACCGATAATAGTTCCAAATCAAAGACAAAAACCACAAAATTTGAAAATTCTGTATGAAATTTTGATCGGTTTGAATTCCGATTACGACAGCTATCGGATTCTGTAACACCCCTGATTAATACAAGAAATTGGAACTTTTTGTAACTATTTGGCTCCATTGGCTTCGAGTTGAGAAATAACTTCAAAATAGAATCCCAAAATCTCCGCTCGAGGATGCCTTTTTTTTAGGTTATACATAGATCTGAAGCCAAATGGTGCTATAGCCCTCATACTCGAATTGAGCGACCGGGAAAACATTTAGCAAGCACAGTGGTGACTCCAATAAAAAAGAAAAATTATAAAAATTGTTGATCTATCGATGCATCGATATATTTAAGCAAAAAATACGTATCGAAACTGAGTTCTGTAGATACTCATCCCTAATATATGTTATATAATTATGGGAAATCCCCCGTCTTTCCACGCCATCATCTAGGAAAATCCTTCTCGCTAAATGAATGGATTTTCAAAAATGACAGTCGTCAATACTTCGAAGAACTTGTCGACAAAGGTTACTTTACCGATTTGTATTGGAGCTTGGAGACATTAAACTACGATGTCTACATACGTGACTTTGTTATAGGCATACAGAAATATTTACATCGCGAACATTTTCGTGAAAATTGCAATAAATACAAAATAACAAGGTGAATCATCATAAGAAAATTTTTTTTTTATTTAATCAACATTTACAATTACACTATAGATATATATATTTTTGGTTTTATTTCAGACTATACTGGAGCTGGGTATTTATACATGTCCTTCTTGTCTTTTTAGTCATTTACATAATTTTTTAAGAGATTTTTTACATTAAATTTGAATAAACAGAGAATTAAGAGATCATTATTAATATAATAAAAACTAAAACTCGATCAATTCTTGTAAGGGCTGACATTCTGGTTGGACCGGTGGCAGAATTGGTTCTGTGCGCAACCGTTTTATTTGTAGAATTGTGCCCAGTTCCAAAATTTTTATATAATCATTTCGCACTGTATTCGAGAGCCTTCCCATTTTCATTGCGCGTTCCATTCTTGAATTTTATATGCAAATATTAATTTAATTTAAAATAAACAAGAAAAGAAAAATTTTTAATATCAAGAAACCTCAGATCCATAAATCGTTTCATTTTCTCTTCTCCCAAAAGGTCGCGTTTATTTGCCACAAAGAAGACATCGACCTTCAAATTAATCACTTCAGTATCCGTTAAATGATTTTGACGTTTCTTTTCTTCCAGCTGCTTGCGTAAATCGTCAATTCTTTTTTGACTGAAATGAAAAGAAAGCCAAAAAAGGGTTGAATGAAGCCCAATATCCAACATTGCGAGAGCCGATGCGAGAGTGCGTACGTAAAATGTATATCTGACGCATTTAATTCCAATGAAATATTTACCAAATCAAAATTTTCTGACATTCTGAGTTGGATGCAATTGAGTTTGAACCAACGTACCAATGTAGAATTGTGCCAGTTCTCAAATTATAATTATATTCGCTTATTCAGACTTACATTTAAATTGCGCGTTATTCAAAATTTTACAAAATAATTTCAATAATAACCAAAGCTGGAAATAAAAAAGCTCTTTTTCAGGAACTGAGATCCATATTTTGTTTTATTTTCTAAACATCTCCAAAAGTCGCGTTATTGCAAAAGATAGTACATCAGACCTGTCAAATTGCACTTCGCAATCGTAAATGATTTAATTTTCAAAATTTTCTTGCACAGGTCTTGCGTAAATTGCGATTCATTTGGAGCTTGAAACCAAAATTGAATGTATATCGCAAATTTGTGTGGCGTCCGTTGCACAGTGGCCGTCACGAAATATTGGATTTTGCGTGACTGATTTCAATTCAATGATATTGAAAAAGCAAGCACGGCATGTATGGTTTCAATCAACGCATGCAATTCTGATATTCAATACAGATAACGTGTGAAACCAAGTACAATCTAACAAGTACAGTTATTTAAAACTGTTATCACATAATGTTTGAATTGTTAAAAAATTTCAGAAATTCTGAACAAGTGCACAATATTTAAACCTGCGTATTCGGAGACAATGCACATTATTTGTGATTAGTAACGACATCTATAGGGACTCAAAAATGCACATGCTTCGCAAATTGTGGGAAATGAGAAATTTCACAATACTGTTCAAAATTTATTGAAAATTACGAGGCTGAAAAGTGCGATTAGGCATTGCGAAGCTGCATGAACCAATATCTAATGTATGAAAATTTTGGAATCGTTCGCGAGACAGGGCTCAAAATTTGGATTTTTTAAATTTTGCAAAATGATGATTCGAAAGCAAGCCACATTTGTTGGTCAACAGCTAGAATCCTGCCATAATTTGGAAGTTAATCCTTATTTCATAAACTTTTTACAACTTGATCATTCGTTTCGATTTGAATCTTACAGAATTCTGTGCACCAAATTCTGCGTTCATGGAGATCAAGCTTAATATAAACACTAGTTGTACTCACTGAAGCTTTCGCGATCAATTGTGCGTAGAACTTTCAAGGAACTTCAAATTATATGAAAATTTAATGTAAAAAGTATTAATTTAAATGAACAAAATTTAATTTTTTAAATCTATATTTATAGATCGTTCAAGTCCGCATTTTTGTAGCAGGTACCTCTACAATTTTTTGCAAGTAATCTTATTTCAGTAATCTCGTTCAGCATTCGCATTTGAGCTTGTATGCTCCCCTTCCGCATGATCCTTACTTCAAATACCAACCGTGTTGTACTTCAGCTCTTTGACGAGATCCCGTTCTATGGACTTCGAATATATTCACCTTGTTTGTATATCAAATGAAAATAACTGCGCGTCCCATTGTTACAACCTTACCAATGAGACTATAGTTCTACGTTCGACGAATTATCTCCCAATCGATAAGAACACTATGTCTAAAAACGCTCAACCCGCTGTACAATGACTTCTACTTGCACCGAAGGATCTAGGACCGAATTCGCAATCATTTTTTGCTATATCGAACATGAGAGAAAAAGCGCTCCCATTGACTCAACTTAGAGAGAGGTTTATTACAAGTATAAACATGATGAGAAATAGGGAAATAGATCGCAGCTGTGACAACTTACTTGAGAGAGATAAGACCACAAATCATGGTTTGCATAGAGAACAGGGAGGGAGAGAAAGTCAGAGAGGAGAAAGAGATTAACGAGGAAAACAGAGAAAATGGGGCAAAAAGAGAAGAGAGAGAGAATAGCAGAGAAAGAGAGAGAGGAGAAGATAGACAGAGAGAAGAAGAGAAAGGAGAAGAAAAGAGAAAGAGAGAAAAAGAGAGAGGAAAGAAGAGAGAAAGAGAGAGAAAGAGAGAGAGAGAGAGAGAGAAAAGAAGAGAGGAGATAAGAGAGAAAAGAGAGAAGAGAGAGAAGAGAGAGAAAGAGAGAGAAAGAGAGAGAGAGAGAGAAAGAGAGAGAGAGAAAAAGAGAGAGAAAGAGAAGAGAGAGAGAAGGAGAAATAGAGAGAGAAAGAGAGAAGAAGAGAGAGAAAAAAGAGAGAGAAAAAAGAAGAGAAAAATGAGAGAGAGAAAATGAGAGAGAAGAAAGAGAGAGAAAGAGAAAGAAGAAGAGAAAGAGAGAGAAAGAAGAGAAAGAAGAGAAAGAAATCGAGAGAGAAAGAGAAAGGGAGAGAGAAAGACCTCCCCCTTGCATATGTCCCTAATTGAATGTCGACTAATTTTAAATTCCGCCTTAACTCACGTATTCTCTAGACGTTTCCAGTGTCGCAAGCTGTGCCTCGTCACGTGCCTGCCTCATCTTTCTTATTTCTTCGGCGAAGAATGCAATCGGCTTTGGTACTTCGTTTATTTGATATGAAATGCCCTTCAAGCGTAATTCGCTTTCGATTTTATTTCGCCGCAATCGAACAAAAGTATCCCAATACTTTAAATCTAGTTGATTCGGACAATTCTCCGTACTGTCCAGAGATTTGACAAAATCCAGAAATTCTTTCAGCTCCGTCGAGATCGGGTACTTATTTTTGCTCTGCTTCGAGACCAGACGTCTCGCGATATCGAAACAAATTCCCGATGTATTGAAAATCTTCGGTACTAGTTTTGGACGTTTTCGATAGAATTTCATCATTTCCGCCGTTAAATGTTGCGGAATCGAAGCCAAATAATGACCCTTAAACTGACGATCCAATTGTCGATCACGATTGATTTGAGATTCATATTGAGTCTTATATTCGGTGAGTATGCGTTCCAAGAAATCCAGCATTTTCTCATACTTTAAAATGTAATTCTCCAAATCGTGCATTCGCTGTCTAAATGTGAACCGAAGGACTATAGTTTAAATTATCGAGAAATATCCTTGAGAAAATTTGGGCTATGATAGCACCCAAGACCTGAAAGATCTTTTGTGAAATCTTTGTTCCCTTAGAGCAGGCTGAGACTACTAATGAATCTATGTATTTTGACAGGTCTAAAGTTTTCAATAACTTAATCAGCCAATATCCTTGACCTATAGAGGATCCTCATTTACCACCGAAATCTTCTTTGGGTCATAATCAAGTCTACAATACCCAATGAAGAACTAATTGTATATTTTAATGTTGTTTCTGCTAAGATTTAGAGAATAGCTTCTGTCCTGACAGCCCCCAGTATTTATGAGCCATTTTCCCTGCCGCATCCCTCTGTCGTCTCTCCAGTAATCATTTGGGGCTATGTTCCACCCATTTTCTGATCAGCTAGTTTCTGCGTCTATTACTTATTTCCCAGAAAAATGATCTGATCCAATGAAAGGATCGCAGCCCTTTTGGCCAGGCCCTTTCATTGGCTTATGTTGGAACCCGAGGTGCTCATGCGTATACCTGAGTATACCTTCTTATACCATAACTCTAACGCGTGGACCTGCGCCTCAAAAATTGAGGACGTTTCCCACATATCAGCCGATTTCAGAATGTTCGGTCCAACAAGTCCCGACCCAAGTCCGGCCATCGTCCATTTCGGACCCAAAATTTATGAGAATCTTACCTATGTTTTTTCAATTGCTGTTTCAAAACGATTCGTTTATAATTCGTTGTCTTCAAATTGAGTAAACGCAATCGTTCATGTTTTATAGCGAAATCGTATTTCATTTTCAGAATATTAATGGCCGCAATATGCTCGTTCAGCCTTAGTACGAAGAGCTTCTTCAATGCGTGTGTCTTCACCTCGTTATCCCGTAAAATTCGTAAATATTTTTTACGATCTTCCTCGAGTTGAACTAACTTCGCATCGTATTCGCGTTTCAATTTGTTCTCCTCGAGATTGAATTCATGTTCCTGTTTCTTGAGCATAAATTCTGGTGGCAGTGGTGTCTTTTTAATTTCTTCCTCCCAGAGTTTCTCCAGAACTCCATCCATCATTACGAGCAGGGCGCGCTTCCAGAACTCATTGCTCCAAAGTAACATTCGACCGGATTTATGAGCTGCTTGAACGACGATTTTCTTCCGACGATTAATGGCTTTGATTTCGGAATCATCGACCTGTTTTTAAGAGAATAAATTAAATTAAATTAAAATAATTAAAATTAAAATTAATAAATTAAAAAATTAAATATTAAAATTAAAATATAAAATTAAAATTAAAATTAAATAAATTAAATAAATTAAATTAAATTAAAATTAAATTAAATTTAAATTAAAATTAAAAATTAAAATTAAATTAATTAAATTAAATTAAATTAAAATTAAATTAAAATTAAATTAAAATTAAAATTAAAATTAAAATTAAAATTAAATTAAAATTAAATTAAAATTAAAAATTTAAATTATTAAATTAAAAATTTAAATTAAAATTAATAAATTAAAATTAAAATTAAATTAAAATTAAAATTAAAAATTAAATTATAAATTAAAATTAAATTAAATTAAATTATTAAATTAAAATTAAATTAAATTAATAATTAATTATAAAATTAAATTAAAAATTAAATTAAAATAAATTAATAATATTTAATTAAAAATTTTAATTATAAATCAAAATTATTAATAAAATTAAATAAATTGTAAATTAAATTAAATGTTTCATTAGAAAACAATACTAGAATTAAATAATTAAATTAATGTAAAAATTCATTTACTTGAATTCTAATCAGATTTATATTTCAAATACTTCAAATCTAAAAATTTATATGCCAAAGTCTATTTAAATGGATGCAAATCTAATTTCAGATTTCCTAAAACAACAAAGCTAGATACTTCAAATTATGTAAAACAATTTTTCCATTCTTGTGTTGCTTTTACGACCCCCCAATTAAATACACTATTGAATTCTCACTTTTCCAACTGTTACAAACATAATCGGTTTCATCGAATTGTTCATTTTCGAGAAGGATAAATTCAATAAACGTTTGCATGAGTTGCCTAGAGACATTGTTTTGAATCATGGATGCAAATTCTTTCAGAATGAATTTCCTAAACTACAAAAAGCTGAACTTCAAATTAAAATATCTATAATTCGATAAGAAAAATATATTTCCATTATTGTACGGATATTTTATCTCCCAATTAGATTAAAATCATTTTAGAATATTTCTCCCATTTTCCACTCGTACACGATAAGCTGGGTGGAATCGAAATTGTTCCATTTAACAGACAGAGAACAATTCACTATTCATAGTAAATACTTTTGCAGCTTTGCAGTTCTTGAGAGGACATTGTTCATTGTCTCCTCCTTGAAATTCTTGCTCAGAATGAAAGTTTTATTGAACTCAAGTCTGAGCGCTTCAATTAAAATGATCTTATAATTCGATAAGAAAAATAATAATTTCAATATTCGTAATTTTAATTAATAATAATAATCAATGTTTACCGCCAATTTTGCTTCCTCATTGTACAGCTGATTGCACGTTACAAGCATGGGATTCTGTAATTCGAAATCTGTCGCCATAACATGATCGTAGACATTTGCACCTTTCTCAAGAACATAACGTTTTAGGACGGTCCCTTCGCTACGCCAGTGTCTTCCTCTTCTCCGCCTGAAGCATCGTGTTCGGGTTCAGGAAGATCTTCGAGCTCCTCGTCTAAAGGCTCCATTTCGTAAAATCGAAAGAGGTCATAACGATCGAGTAGCTCCTTTGAGGTTGATCGTGTCGAATAGCTTTCGGCATTGATAGCCGAAAATATCGAACGTAGTTTTGTACTAAAAACCGTACTATTTCCCTTAATTAATTCAAAAATCCAATTGAGTATACGATTCTGATCGGCTATGGCATTTTCGATGATTGAATTTTCAGTTTTGAATAGAATTTTTGATTCTTCGGTTAAAATTCCAAGCCATTTATGATTTAAACAGAACTTTTTAAAATTTATATCCTCGATACCTCCCATTACCGATACATCGAAATTGATAAGTTCATGCATTGCCTTCTCTATCGAGCGTAGTTCCTTAATCAGCGCCTCCTTCAATTCCTCATCCTGCGGCGTTATATCGGCGATTTCAATGACCTCAGTTTGCAAGAGGTTCTTCGGCCCGAGCTTACGACGTTCGATAGGCTTGAAAATTACTGTCGAATCGGGCGTATTCTCACGCACAGAATCAATCAAAGATGGAAGACGATAAGCCGTTAAACGACCCTGAGTAAGGACGATTTTCGACATTGATTTTACTAATTACAATTAGATTGTTTTTTTAAATACCTGGTTATAGAGCACCAAGAAAAACCTGAAAGAGAATTGTGGGAAAAAACAATTTAGAAGAGTTCAAAGTGACAACAGTCTCAAGCCCCTAATATGTATGTTCTATTTAATAGTTATAGGGACTGAGATGTCGCTTTTTGGTGATCGAAATATCGATATTAAAGCAGCGGCCTGAAAACCCAACTCCAGGATGATTATGGCAAAAACTAGACGCGAATGAGGTATGTGGACCACTGTTGCCAGATTTTTAGGGGAATATTCTCAAAAGAAGCCCAAAATTTCATAAAATTTAATTTTTAAATC
The DNA here is from genome assembly GCA_020466095.1 of Chlorops oryzae. Lineage (NCBI taxonomy): Eukaryota > Metazoa > Arthropoda > Insecta > Diptera > Chloropidae > Chlorops > Chlorops oryzae. The sequence goes on along the minus strand of CM035809.1, from coordinate 27,163,094 downwards.
TTCCAAAGGCAAAAACTCGACCCTATAAGGTCCCATAAAAATTTACCTGCCCACTTGTCTGACCTAAGACTCCACTAAAGATAATAAATATTTTTTAATTTACGGAGATTCCCCTTAGCTGGCAACAGTGATGTAGACCATAAATTCGGATTCAGTGAGCCTTGAGCCCTGAAATTTTTTTTGGGGTCTGAATGAATTAGACAGACCTTAAAAAAAGTTTCAGACCCAGGGGTCTTACTATGCTTGCTAAATGTTGATGTCCATATAGCTTAACCAGCTCATCAAGCGTCATCGATCAGGTTTCAGAGCCTATTTTTGAGGTTATTGCGAAACCAAGAGCCGATGCAGCTATATGGACCCCAAAATTCGGGTTGAACATTCCCGATAATATAAAGTAAGCATAGTGACAATTTTTTCTGGGGCCTTATCAACTATCATTAACTGGAACCGAAAGAAAAAAGTGATTGATTTGTTAATGGAATAATTGAACTAGTTAAATTTTTATTATTTAACTGGTAAATATATTACATTCAAGGAATTTTTTCAAGGAGAAGGATCTAAGATGAGAATGATTTCATATTGAAAGAGAGAATTCAATTGTACAGCTATCAGGTGGGCGCAAGGATAATAGATTATAAGTTTACGACAATCAGAGTTCAAAATTTGATTCTTCTGCGCATGTGCACTTGTGACGTAGAGTTTAAAGTATTCCGATTGGTTGAAATTATTAAAAAATTTTGACCGATGAAAATTTTCACGACAAAAAATTTAAATTAAAGAATTTATGTGTTTACAGCGTTGCCACTGACTTTTGAAAAACATACTACCAATTTGCAACTTTTATCAAACCTAATTTTTTACATACATACATCGTCCTTAAAACAAGATATTCTTGTAAAATGACCAATTAACAAAAACAAGATAAAGCACATTCAGCAACTTGATTCAAGAGTAAAATTCAAAATTTTTCAAAGAAATATTTTTAAAAATTTACACAGCCTTGTGGCAGCACCAACAAAAACGTCACAAGGACACGAATAAAACAAAAATCTGATATTTACATACATACATCGTCCTAAAAAATAAGATATTCTTGTAAAATGACCAATTAACAAAAAAACAAGATAAAGCACATTCAGCAACTTGAATCAAGAGTAAAATTCAAAATTTTTCAAAGAAATATTTTTAAAAATTTACACAGGCATGTGGCAGCACCAACAAAAACGTCACAAGGGCACGAATAAAACAAAAATCTGATATTTACATACATACATCGTCCTAAAAAATAAGATATTCTTGTAAAATGACCAATTAACAAAAACAAGATAAAGCACATTCAGCAACTTGATTCAAGAGTAAAATTCAAAATTTTTCAAAGAAATATTTTAAAAATTTACACAGCCTTGTGGCAGCACCAACAAAAACGTCACAAGGACACGAATAAAACAAAAATCTGATATTTACATACATACATCGTCCTAAAAAATAAGATATTCTTGTAAAATGACCAATTAACAAAAAACAAGATAAAGCACATTCAGCAACTTGAATCAAGAGTAAAATTCAAAATTTTTCAAAGAAATATTTTTAAAAATTTACACAGGCATGTGGCAGCACCAACAAAAACGTCACAAGGGCACGAATAAAACAAAAATCTGATATTTACATACATACATCGTCCTAAAAAATAAGATATTCTTGTAAAATGACCAATTAACAAAAAACAAGATAAAGCACATTCAGCAACTTGAATCAAGAGTAAAATTCAAAATTTTTCAAAGAAATATTTTTAAAAATTTACACAGGCATGTGGCAGCACCAACAAAAACGTCACAAGGGCACGAATAAAACAAAAATCTGATATTTACATACATACATCGTCCTAAAAAATAAGATATTCTTGTAAAATGACCAATTAACAAAAAACAAGATAAAGCACATTCAGCAACTTGAATCAAGAGTAAAATTCAAAATTTTTCAAAGAAATATTTTTAAAAATTTACACAGGCATGTGGCAGCACCAACAAAAACGTCACAAGGGCACGAATAAAACAAAAATCTGATATTTACATACATACATCGTCCTAAAAAATAAGATATTCTTGTAAAATGACCAATTAACAAAAAAACAAGATAAAGCACATTCAGCAACTTGAATCAAGAGTAAAATTCAAAATTTTTCAAAGAAATATTTTTAAAAATTTACACAGGCATGTGGCAGCACCAACAAAAACGTCACAAGGGCACGAATAAAACAAAAATCTGATATTTACATACATACATCGTCCTAAAAAATAAGATATTCTTGTAAAATGACCAATTAACAAAAAACAAGATAAAGCACATTCAGCAACTTGAATCAAGAGTAAAATTCAAAATTTTTCAAAGAAATATTTTTAAAAATTTACACAGGCATGTGGCAGCACCAACAAAAACGTCACAAGGGCACGAATAAAACAAAAATCTGATATTTACATACATACATCGTCCTAAAAAAATAAGATATTCTTGTAAAATGACCAATTAACAAAAAACAAGATAAAGCACATTCAGCAACTTGAATCAAGAGTAAAATTCAAAATTTTTCAAAGAAATATTTTTATAAATTTACACAGGCATGTGGCAGCACCAACAAAAACGTCACAAGGGCACGAATAAAACAAAAATCTGATATTTACATACATACATCGTCCTAAAAAATAAGATATTCTTGTAAAATGACCAATTAACAAAAAACAAGATAAAGCACATTCAGCAACTTGAATCAAGAGTAAAATTCAAAATTTTTCAAAGAAATATTTTTAAAAATTTACACAGGCATGTGGCAGCACCAACAAAAACGTCACAAGGGCACGAATAAAACAAAAATCTGATATTTACATACATACATCGTCCTAAAAAATAAGATATTCTTGTAATATGACCAATTAACAAAAAACAAGATAAAGCACATTCAGCAACTTGAATCAAGAGTAAAATTCAAAATTTTTCAAAGAAATATTTTTAAAAATTTACACAGGCATGTGGCAGCACCAACAAAAACGTCACAAGGGCACGAATAAAACAAAAATCTGATATTTACATACATACATCGTCCTAAAAAATAAGATATTCTTGTAAAATGACCAATTAACAAAAAACAAGATAAAGCACATTCAGCAACTTGAATCAAGAGTAAAATTCAAAATTTTTCAAAGAAATATTTTTAAAAATTTACACAGGCATGTGGCAGCACCAACAAAAACGTCACAAGGGCACGAATAAAACAAAAATCTGATATTTACATACATACATCGTCCTAAAAAATAAGATATTCTTGTAAAATGACCAATTAACAAAAAACAAGATAAAGCACATTCAGCAACTTGAATCAAGAGTAAAATTCAAAATTTTTCAAAGAAATATTTTAAAAATTTACACAGGCATGTGGCAGCACCAACAAAAACGTCACAAGGGCACGAATAAAACAAAAATCTGATATTTACATACATACATCGTCCTAAAAAATAAGATATTCTTGTAATATGACCAATTAACAAAAAACAAGATAAAGCACATTCAGCAACTTGAATCAAGAGTAAAATTCAAAATTTTTCAAAGAAATATTTTTAAAAATTTACACAGGCATGTGGCAGCACCAACAAAAACGTCACAAGGGCACGAATAAAACAAAAATCTGATATTTACATACATACATCGTCCTAAAAAATAAGATATTCTTGTAAAATGACCAATTAACAAAAAACAAGATAAAGCACATTCAGCAACTTGAATCAAGAGTAAAATTCAAAATTTTTCAAAGAAATATTTTTAAAAATTTACACAGGCATGTGGCAGCACCAACAAAAACGTCACAAGGGCACGAATAAAACAAAAATCTGATATTTACATACATACATCGTCCTAAAAAATAAGATATTCTTGTAAAATGACCAATTAACAAAAAACAAGATAAAGCACATTCAGCAACTTGAATCAAGAGTAAAATTCAAAATTTTTCAAAGAAATATTTTTAAAAATTTACACAGGCATGTGGCAGCACCAACAAAAACGTCACAAGGGCACGAATAAAACAAAAATCTGATATTTACATACATACATCGTCCTAAAAAATAAGATATTCTTGTAAAATGACCAATTAACAAAAAACAAGATAAAGCACATTCAGCAACTTGAATCAAGAGTAAAATTCAAAATTTTTCAAAGAAATATTTTTAAAAATTTACACAGGCATGTGGCAGCACCAACAAAAACGTCACAAGGGCACGAATAAAACAAAAATCTGCGCATGTCTTAATCATATATTACTATATATGTCACTCTCATAGATTTTGGGCGGGACATTTCGCGAGAGTTAGAAAGAGATGTTACTCGGCAGGCAAAAAAAGAGTGAAAGAGAAATACTTTTGGTGAGTACCTAAGTGAAAAATGCTCATTTTGGTGGGTACCTAAGACCGTGGTGGGTACCCAAGACCGTGGTGGGTACCCAAGACCGTGGTGGGTACCCAAGACCGTGGTAGGTACCCAAGACCGTGGTGGGTACCCAATACCGTGGTGGGTACCCAAGACCGTGGTGGGTACCCAAGACCGTGTTGAAAAGAGCCAAAATAGAAACGGCTCCTGAGTGACATACATAGTTATAATATATGGTCTTAATCTTATATTCTATCATTCTTGGCAGTGCCGTAGCAATTCTGTTTTGCGTGAGGGGGAAAAATTATTTTTCCAATTTGCGTGGGGGGGAAAATTATTTTTTCAATTTTATTCATGGGCAAAAACAAAAAAGCGTGGGAGGGCAAAGCCCCCTCTTGCCCCTATGGTTGCTACGGCACTGGGCAAAACAAAGGCTACACGAAGGCTACACGAAGGCTACACGAAGGCTGCACGAAGGCTATCAAAAGGCTATGCGAAGGCTATACGAAGGCTATACGAAGGCTATACGAAGGCTATACGAAGGCTATACGAAGGCTATACGAAGGCTACACGAAGGCTATACGAAGGCTATACGAAGGCTATACGAAGGCTATACGAAGGCTATACGAGGGCTGTACGAGGGCTATACGAGGGCTATACGAAGGCTATACGAAGGCTATACGAAGGCTATACGAAGGCTATACGAAGGCTATACGAAGGCTATACGAAGGCTATACGAAGGCTATACGAAGGCTATACGAAGGCTTTACGAAGGCTATAAAAAGGCTATACGAAGGCTAAACGAAGGCTTTACGACGGCTATATGAAGGCTATACGAAGGCATTAAGGAGCACAATATCATTTATTTGAGTCAAAAAGTCATTCTGCTCAATTTCGAAAAGAGTATAAATAGCGTGACAATACGTTAGCTCGATCAGTGCGTAGCCAGCCGTCGGACCAGAAAGAGCTCTGCAATGATCGTGTTTGTTCATGTTCGCCTACGACCTCTAGTTCAAAAACATATAAATGGAGTACTATACGAAGGCGAAACGAAGGCTAAACGAAGGCTAAACGAAGGCTGAACGAAGGCTAAACGAAGGCTAAACGAAGGCTAAACGAAGGCTAAACGAAGGCTAAACGAAGGCTGAACGAAGGCGAAACGAAGGCGAAACGAAGGCAAAACGAAGGCAAAACGAAGGCTAAACGAAGGCTAAACGAAGGCTATACGAAGGCTATACGAAGGCTATACGAAGGCTATACGAAGGCTATACGAAGGCTATACGAAGGCTATACGAAGGCTATACGAAGGCTATACGAAGGCTATACGAAGGCTATACGAAGGCTATACGAAGGCCATACGAAGGCTATACGAAGGCTATACGAAGGCGATACGAAGGCTATACGAAGGCTACACGAAGGCTACACGAAGGCTATACGAAGGCTATACGACGGCTATACGAAGGCTATACGAGGCTATACGAAGGCTATACGAAGGCTATACGAAGGCTATACGAAGGCTATACGAAGGCTATACGAAGGCTATACGAAGGCTATACGAAGGCTATACGAAGGCTATACGAAGGCTATACGAAGGCTATACGAAGGCTAACGAAGGCTATACGAAGGCATACGAAGGCATACGAAGGCTATACGAAGGCTATACGAAGGCTATACGAAGGCTATAGAGGCTATAGAAGGCTATACGAAGGCTATACGAAGGCTATACGAAGGCTATACGAAGGCTTACGAAGGCTTACGAAGGCTATACGAAGGCTATACGAAGGCTATACGAAGGCTAACGAAGGCTATACGAAGGCTATACGAAGGCTATACGAAGGCTATACGAAGGCTAACGAAGGCTAACGAAGGCTACACGAAGGCTACACGAAGGCTACACGAAGGCTACACGAAGGCTATACGAAGGCTAACGAAGGCTACACGAAGGCTACACGAAGGCTAACGAAGGCTACACGAAGGCTACACGAAGGCTACACGAAGGCTATACGAAGGCTATACGACGGCTAACGAAGGCTACACGAAGGCTATCACGAAGGCTATACGAAGGCTATACGAAGGCTATCACGAAGGCTATCACGAAGGCTAATACAAAGGCTATACGAAGGCTATACGAAGGCTATACGAAGGCTATACGAAGGCTATACGAAGGCTATACGAAGGCTATACGAAGGCTATACGAAGGCTATACGAAGGCTATACGAAGGCTATACGAAGGCTATACGACGGCTATACGAAGGCTATATGAAGGCTAACAAGATAAGGCTAGCAACGAAGGCTATCACGAAGGCTATACAAAGGCTATACGAAGGCTATACAGCACAAGGCTATACGAAGGCACGAATAAAACAAAAAGGCTATACGAAGGCTATACTACGAAGGCACCTACACGAAGGCAACACCAGTGCCGTAGCAATTCTGTTTTGCGTGAGGGGGAAAAAATTATTTTTCCAATTTGCGTGGGGGGGCAAAATTATTTTTTCAATTTTATTCATGGGCAAAAACAAAAATGCGTGGGGGAGCAAAGCCCCCTCTTGCCACTATGGTTGCTACGGCACTGATTCTTGGGTGGGCGTACAAATCCCCTCCGAAAAGTCTACTTTTCACAATGGAACAACGAGAAATCAATCACGATAAACATAAGATTTTGAAGTGCCTAAGATCCCTCCCCAAATAATATTGATTGGTATAATGCTTTACTCAACAAACAATGATCGTTGAGAGCTATCATTCTCACTTACTTTGCATTGAAACACTCGTCCATTTTAACGATAACTTGAGGCACATAATAGCAAAGCAGAGCCCGGGATATCAAATACGGGGTCTTCGATTTCTTATGTTGGCGAAAATGCATTACAATGCTCTGAGTGCCCGACGTAAAGACATTCCGATTTCCAGTCAATCGGCTAATATGGACATAATGATTCGTTCGAAACGAATGGACAATATTCAGAATGGAATTCTTCGATAGTACAAAGAAATCGATATGAGTATCGTGCAATCGTATCGCTGCGAATTCGACCTCCGTCGGTGTTGCATTCAAAAATGTGACTCCCCTATATTTGAAGGGTAAATCGTATTCGGCGCATTGGATGCGGCTTTCCTGAAAATTCCAATTATAGATCCATGCTTCTGTCGCATAGCTAATGAAATAATCATGCTTATAATCAACGAAAACGATCGCATGTTGTTCGTCATATAAGAACGAGTCCACAATACTCCAGTCCATTGGTTCGCGTTCCAGCGATATGGTTTTCTTATAATTGCTCATCATAATATGAAATCCATTGGCGCAATCCCTAACGAAACAGCTACGATCCCATAGATTTATTTGTTCGATTCGAATATTTTCATCGATTTGAACCGATGCAATGATCACTGGTGCCCGAACTTTCTCGTAGTTAATATAAAATACGGATCCGGTGGTCGTGCCAACAGCTACCATTGCATTCGAATTGTGCGCCTGGATTGTATGGGCATTTTCAATATTCAATTTCGATAGAGCGTTCATGCGTATTAGATCGACCACGCGCAGCTCTCCGCCTTCGATCAGTAGAAGGACAACTTCATCCTTAATGCCCTTCAGATTTAAGAAGTCTTTAACAATACAATTCGATGTCAATTTGGGTTCCAGAAAAGCCATATCCTCGGATGACTGTAGCCGATAAATATTCCCTAGACTTGTGGCTCCGTTCAAATTATTATTGTAATCGGAGACGATCTTTCGAATGAAGCCTTCGTTGCCCTGTATGGTCCATTCGAGTGACCATTCCTTGTTCGGACCCAATGGCTTTTTAATAAAGAAAAAATCCTCTGCATCAGCAATGACCAGACCCAGTTTATTGTAGAATAATTTATGCCTGCAATATTTGTCCTTCGGTGTTGACCAGACTTTTCTCAAACGCAATTGAGCAATATCGATCTACAGAAATGGAAAAGTTTAGATTTATTTTTTATTTTTTAATTAAATTCTATTCAAAAGGATGAGAACGACGAACACCCACCTGAAACAGATCACCATAATCATTGATCACAAAGGGTATCGTTTCCTCCCACCATGTTATCGAAAAGTAATCGCACAGTGTAAAATCTTGCGATAAATCGATTGTCGCTAGTTCGACCATTGTTGTTCGATCTTCGGCACGATAAGTACCCCAAACGAGGATTTGTCGCCGAGTCGATGAGTATTGTATAAGACCTTCGTAATCGGTTTTTATGCAGTATAAGGCGTATCGGGTGCATTTCTTATAAGTTAATGCTGAAGCAAAGCATTCTCCCGTCTGAATATTCCACATGGACAGCTTAAATTTGGGATAATCTCCCAATGAAGCAAGGAAATTGAAATCCGAGAATGTTATATCGATGTACCTTAAGTTATCGGGATCTAAAAAACAATAGAGATTAAATTAGAATTTCCAAAACAGTTGCTCCTCGTTGAATATGGAATTTTTCTACGAAAAATCTGGATGGAGAGCTCAATAGCACAAACGACAACGACTACAACTTACCGTAAAGAGTGTGAAGTTTCTCCATATCGGGATAAGCAATAATGTATATTTTTGGCCGAAGTACAGCTTCGGCAATAGCAAAGATTGGATAGCGAACATGCCCGGCCAGCAATGATATGCCACAGGATGCCTGACCATTATCTCCTTTAAAATAGACCTTCGAGTCGTTCGTTAAATTATAGATAACGACAATGTTATTGCTTAGAGCGCCCAATGCATCGGTTCCAATTGGAACCATAGTGTCCGGATCGGCATTGGTGGTCCAACTTAATACGCGAAAAGTGCGAGATCAGAATATTTGATATTTTATTTGGCATGATTAAATGAAAATTATCAGAAAGATCGACTCACGTGGTTGTGGCTAAACCTTGGAAAAACATATTTAAGGTGGTAGTATTTTTTTTTTTCAAATATATTTTAACGTTAACTCATAACATCGGAGTCTAAAAAATCGAACTAACGCCAACTAAAGGAATAATAATATATTCTACGATTCCTGAGCCTGCTATATTTTTCGATTAACAAATTGAATTGAAATTTTGAGTGAAGCGCTAAATCCAATATTGCGAGAGCCCGATGCGAGAGTGCGCGACGTCACGAAAATGTTTTGCGTGACGCATTTCAATCTCCAATGAAAGTTTTGCGTCACGCAGATGATAGCTTAATTTCGCTTCTATTAATGCAATATTTGAACCGAGTACCAATCTAACGAGTACCGAGTACTCATAAAAATTATACTTTATCACTTGAGTTTAAATTCTAATTCAAAATTTTCAAAAATTTTTAAAAAATTTACAAAATGAACCGAAGCTCGCGAAATATTTTAAAAGCTCTTTTTCACGGAACAGAGAACAGTTTTTGTTTTATTAGTTTAAACAAGTACCCAATAGCGAGTACACAAAATATAGCTACATCATTAACTGTCAAATTGCCTCGCAACGAGAAATATTCAATTTTTCAAAATTTTCTCGCTACGAGGTCTCGCAGTGCGATACATTGGAGCTTGAACCATATATGTATTGAAATTTGTGCGCGTCTCGTCTCGCGCTCTCGCATCGGGCTCTCGCAATGTTGGATTTTGGGCTTGAATTTTTCTTTATAATACAGTACACCCGGCATAATGCAACCCTACAAACTTCAAAAGCTCTTTTAAGGTTCAACCTCCAAACAGCTGGACGTAGAGAGAAAAAATCCGGCCCTCAATTTCAACTCCATAGCATACTATTACGTGTAAAAGTAAAGAAATAGTGAGCTACATTCTTTTTATTACAATTATTACATATCGTTTATCGAAACATTTTTAACAGAAATTTTATCGAGCTTAAATGCCCTAAAAACTTTGAAAATATAACGCTTTGAAAATCAACTTCATCAATTCATGGATCTTTTAAAGCACATTGAGGCGCAGATCCCAGTGTCGGATAAGTGCGTAGACGTTGAAGCTCCAAAATGGTTGTCAACTCTAAAATTTGGACATAATCGCGGCGTACTGTCTCGACCATTTTATGGTATTTCAAGAATTTCGAAATTCTATATAATGGAGAATGTTTATTGATTCGGAAACATGGACTCATAAAAAAAAAAACGTATTCCTACCTCTGCTTTCTGTCCTTTTCTAACTTCACTTGTTTCAGAGGATCTTGTTTTAGGTGTAACCCGGAAATATCAATTTTGAGTCCATCAATTTTTTTATCGAGAGTATTATTCGATGCTCGCATCGCTCGAAGATCCGCACGAGCTTTTTCTACTTGCTGATCTCTGTAAGACAAATTAAGTTTAGAATAACTTTACGTAATATGTCTTTCAAATTCTTCTTACATCGATTTTAATCTTTCATCGGCGGCTGCTTTCTTTTTATCCAATTCTTTCTCAATCGCGCCCACGGTGCTTGTAGAAGATTTATTCTCCTCCAGCTTGTGCCAATTTCTGCAAACCTCTAAAATCTCAGAAGGCATCTATAAAAAAAAAAAAAAAAAAATTTAATAATATTTTTCCACTGTGCAAAAGATCGCAAAATATATCGATAAGTCTTAAAAGAAAACGTTCATTTCGATAACTCAATATCGCTATGTGGCATCACCAATTAATAGAGCTGGAAAACTATCGATAGTTTGAAATGTCGATAGTATCGATACATACCCACATAAAATAAGTTAATAAAATACTGTGCTTAAGTATCTCTCCCCAGAAGCCCATTTTTAAAACCGTTCTTACTCAATTCTCCATACTTTCTAACCAGCACTGATGCTTGGCAATAGTTTGGCGACTCTTTTCCCTTGAATATTCAAAAAAACCTCTTTATTTCAGTTTTCTTTAGGAAAGTGATCAGTAAAAATCCCTTGTGAAACATTCAAAGTGATTTTTGGTAAAAGGTCAAATCGAAAAAATCCCTCAAAGCGAAAAAACCCACTCGTTCTGGCATGAGTGCATAGAATAAAATTTCAGCATGTCGCCTATAATTCTCATTTGGTTTGTAAAATGGGACACTTAAGCAGTGTTGCCAACTCGTCAGATGGAAAAAGCGCCGATTAATTTTGAAATTGCGCTAAAAAGCACCGGAAATCAATGATTCCAAATTTCGAATTTCAAAAAGCGCTAAATCAATCAAAAGAAAGCGTTTTTGGAAGGGAACGTATTGTTTTTCTAAAAAGAGTATATAGTACATTTTGATGTTTTTTCTTCCTTTGAATATTTATTATAAAACAAATGATTAAATATTCTTCTTACAAGTCTGCGTTTAGATTAGAAACGATGCGACTAAGGCACCCAACTACAATCTCTTTCTTTCCAATGTACACTTTAAAAAACTCTTCAGGGAGATATTCCCAACGCCGACGGAATCAAATTCATTCAAATGAATTTGTCCTGGCCCACTTAAACTCCTCGATGCCTTGATGCAGCCCGCTGGAAAAACTGTATACCCTTCTTCCATGGGACCCAAAAGGGTAAGGAAATACAAGCTATCATGAGTTTTTAGTTGCCTTCCAAAACGCATCGACGCAGAAAATTTTTTCAGAAGTGGTTTGGTTTAGGACATAACAAAACTATCCACCGAGATCATTTTCTCAATCCCCTTTGTAATTTCCCACATTTCGAGGGGGGCTTTAACCCCCAAAAGCACCTTCCGAATACGCTCATAGTTGTCTTTGATGGTATTCGCCCTGAAAACAAATTTCCAATCATTATTTCCCTCCAAATGCAAAACTACCCCGAGAAATGGTACTTTTTTTCAAAAAATTCCTACAATTCTCACTGAATTCATGATTTCGGAAACGTATATAAAGACATGAATTGAAGAAATTCTCAGTCATCTCAGTAGAGCTGGAGAACTGTCGGAAGGTATATTTTACAATTTAAACACCATCAACACCATCACACATCAACACCATCAACACCATCAACACCATCACACATCATCACCATCAACACCATCACATCAACACCATCACACCATCATCACATCAACACCACAACACATCACACCATCAACACCATCACACCATCAACACCATCACACATCACACCATCAATCACCATCAACACCATCAACACCATCAACACACACAAATCAACACCATCAACACATCAACACCATCAACACCATACACCATCAACACCATCATCATCACCATCACATCCATCAACATCACACTCACACCATCATCACCAATCATCACACCATCAACATCCATACATCAACCACATCAATCACCATCAATCACCATCAACACACACCATCACCATCAACACCATCAACACCATCCACTCAACCATCAACATCATCACCATCACACTCACATCAACCATCACATCACCATCAACACCATCATCACCATCACACCATCACTCACCATCATCACCATCACACCATCAAAATCAACACATCACCATCATCACCATCAACACATCATCACATACACCATCATCACCATCATCACCACACACATCAACACCATCATCACCATCAACACCATCAACATCACACCATCAACACCATCACATCACACCATCAACACCATCATCACACAACACATCACATCATCACCATCACACCATCAACACATCATCATCACCATACAATCACCATCAACATCACATCACACCATCACACCATCATCACCATCATCACCATCAACACCATCATCACATCAATCACCATCAACACCACATCAACACCATCATCACCATCAACACCATCAATCACCATCATCACCATCAATCACCATCAACACCATCATCACCATCATCACCATCAACACCATCAACACCATCACACCATCAACACCATCAACACCATCACACATCAACACCATCAACACCATCAACACCATCACACCATCAACACCATCAACACCATCACACATCACACCATCAACACCATCAACACCATCACACCATCAACACCATCAACACCATCATCACCATCAACACCATCATCACCATCAACACCATCATCACCATCAACAACAGTAACACGAACAACACCATCAACATCATTATCACCAACCTCACCATCACCATGATCATCATAATATATATATCATCATAACCATCATCATCACTATCACCATCACTTAACCATCATCATCACCATATCACTCATCAAATCATCACACATACCATCATCATCATCCAACCTCACCATCATCATCACCATCATCATCATCATCCAACCATCATCACTCACCATCATCACCATCATCACCATTATCATCACCATCATCATCACCATCTCATCACCATCATCATCACCATCACCACTCACTCATCATCATCACCATCATCATCATCACCATCATCATCATCACCAACATCATCATCATCACCAACCTCATCATGATCATCATCATCACCATTATCATCATCATCATCAACATCAACAACATCAACACCATCATAACCATCGTCATCACCATCGTCATCATCACCGTCATCACCATCACCAACCTCACCATCATCTTCATCACCAACCTCACCATCATCTTCAGCATCATCATCACCAACCTCATCACCATCAACAACATCAACACTTCATCACCATCATCATAACCATCATCATCACCATCATCGATAGTTTCGATTATCGATATATTTGACAACCGATAATTTTGATAATCGAAAGATGAATTTGCGAGCGTCTCTCGCCCTTATCTAAATTAAAGCATTTTTAGGAATCTGTCCATTTCAAAAAGAAGAAAGCCCTCTGTCACCGACAACATCACCTTTCCAACGTTAAAGTAAATGTCCATGAATCAAAACTATCGATATTATTATAAAAACTAGGGATGTTTTGGATAGTTTGGAACCATCGACAGTATCGATAGTGCTATCGATTATTTCTCCAGCTCATCTAATTAAGGAAGTTTCGGTTAATTTAAATACGAACCTTACAATTCTGCACCAATTTGAATATATATTTGAGGTATTGAATGTTAGCACGCATGACTTGATGCTCCCATTCCTTGTAAATGACCTGACGTCGAAAGAACGCCACGCGTTGCATGGAAGCAATCTTCTTTTGACCAGCTTCCTGTAGAATTAAAAAAATGCAATAAATTAACTTTAAAAATGTTAAAAGACAGTTCTTCTAAGAGGAGATGAAAAGACGGAAAATCTTTTACTTGAACCAAAAAAAAAATATAGAGGATTAAGGATACAACATCTAAAAGTCTTAGAACTGTAAATAAACCAAGCTACCTTTATCATTTCATTTACGTTAGCGAATGTCCTCGACATGAAGAACCGTCACAGTTCTATCGTCCAGTTCCAGGACATTCGCTTCCAGCTGACCCATCGATAACGTCACAACAACATGTCGATTCTGAGCAATATCGAACTGTAAAAGATCGGAAAAAAATCTAAAATCGATGTTCATACAAATCGAACTCTTTTTCCGCTCACATACGATCCAACTGATTCGGTCATGGAATCTATTAAATCGGACCGACTCTGTTTCAGCATATTGAGACAAATCGTAAAGAATGTGGAATGAAGTTGTGCATCGAGAATTGAATATCCGATGGCCTTCAAACGTAACTCGCTTTCGAGTCTTTGGCGACGTAGCCTGACGAATTGCTCCCAATATTTATGTTCCAATTGATAGGGACAATTTTGCATATCGTCGACACTATCGAGAAGGGCTAAAAACTCATTCAATTCATCGGGCAATGGAAATTTATGATGCTTCTTGGACATGATGCGCTCATGGACGTCATTGCTGACGCTTGCGGAACTCAACGCTTTGGCCGGTAATTTCGGACGCCGTTTGTAGAACTTATTCATTTCATGGCCCAAATGTGCTGGTATCGAATTAAGGTACGTCACCTTAAATTGACGTTCGAGCTGTCTATCCCGTTGAGTTTGGGCATCGAATTTCGTCTTCAGATCGACGATTGTGCGCGCCCAAAAATCAAGAAGTTTAACATACTTCGCGGCGTACGAGTTGAGCTTATCCAAACGATCACTGAACGGTGTGTGTGTGTTTAAATATAAAAAAATTAATATTAAAATTATATAAAAAAAAGAAAAGCTCACCGTTGTTGATTGATGCGCTGCTTATACCGGATGCGTTCGAAATTCATTTTCTTCGTATTGAAAAGAGAAAGCCGCTCCCGTGTGATAGCGAAATCGTATTTTAATTTTAAAATTGCAATATCGGCGACAATTTCATTTAGCTTCGTGATTTTTTGGTTCTTACGGCACAATGTCTTCGATTCTGTGTCCCTCAAGATCTGCAAGTACTTTCGGCGATCCTGCTCCAGTTTCATCAGAGTTTGTTCGTACGCTTTGTATTGTTTCTCCTCTTCGCCTGCTAATTCGATCGGGCGTTTCTTTTGCAGAAATCCCGGTGGATTTGGGGACTTCTTAATTTCCTCTTCCCATAATTTCTCCAGTACACCATCCATCATGTTCATGATGGCACGAGCAAAGAAAGCGTCCGGCCAAAGCAGCATGCGTCCACGTTTTGAGGGTGCATCCTCCGCTATTCTTCTTCGAGGATTGACTGCAGTGATTTCCGAATCATCAACCTGTAAGATGGGGGATTTTTTCATTACGGACTAGGGATGCTCGATACCGATACGATAATATCGAGTATCCGATACTTTCATTGCAATATATCGCGATACCGATATCGATGCTCCTTATACGATATATTGAAAGTATCGATATTCTTCTTTCGATACTAGATAGCATAGAGGCCATTTACACGTTAAAACATTTCGATAACGAAACACACTTTTGGTGGGCTAGGGACCCACGGGGATGTGGTATGGTAGCGTTTTTCTCACTTCCCCCTGCCTCCCTTGCCTTCGAAAATTTGTTTCTTGGTTATGGCGGGAAAAAATCACCTAGGCGGGTGAGGGGCGGTGGAAAAATTTTATGGAACATAGACTTTCACCACACAGAATGCGAATTTGTTTGTTTTTAAAGAAATAACTATGAATATTTTTAATTTATCATTTTGTTTTAAATAAACAAAAATTTTAATTCGATTTAATTCTTATAGCTCAAAATTGATTTCGATTCCACCGATATATCGATACTTTGAAGACCGATATATCGAATATCGGTATCGCATTATTTTTCGGTATCGCGATCCACATATCGATACTTTTCTTTCGATACGCATCCCTATTAAGGACCAATACACCATGTGGTAGAATTTGGAATTTGGCAGCCACAACAAACACTTACCGTTAGGATGCGATCAATGAATTCATCTCTTTTCCATTCCGTTCGAAATAACGCCGGAGGATTATACTCATTCATATTGAGAAGATTCAGCATGCAATTCATGTTGCTGTAAATTTTTTCCAGTTCAACATTCGTTTTAGCGATATAATTAATAATTTCATTTTTCATATTCTTAGCATCCGTGAACTTCGAATTGAATTCCTCTTTCAGAGCATTGATAAGCACGATCTTGTTAAAAATGGATCAAAACAGAAATATATATTATCGGAAAGAACACATCTTACACTTACCTGAAGTTTCGCCTCCTCATTGTACATTTGGTAGTTGGAGACAACGTTGATATCCTGAATATCGAATGCCTTCGACATGATATACTCAAATACATTCTGATCCTTTCCAAATTGAAAATGGTTCGCTTGTTTGACCATAGATTTCTCCGTTTCATTCAAGTTTTTACCTTCGAGAGATTTTTGATTTTTCGTCAATCGTACCTCACTTTCGTGCATCTCCAAATCGTACATGAAGAACTTGTCAAATTGTGCGATCAGCTTCTGGACTGACGATCGAGATGTCGCATAGTTCTCCAAATATATATTCGAGGAGAACGAATGCAGCTTTGTGCTAAAGAAACTCTTTGAGCTTTTTATCAAATCGTCCAGTAGCCAATTACGGATGCGACTTTGATCCTCGATTGCTTTTTGCATTTGAGCGGCTTCTGTTTCTACAGAGAATTTTCGCGTTTGCCTCGAGAGAGGAAAGCCAAAATTTATTCACGCAGAATTTCCGAAATACACCATGCTTCTGACCGGATTCGGTGGTATCATCATTGATCAAATCTCGCATGGATTGACGGAGGGATTTCAGTTCTTCGATGACATTGCTTTGCGCCTCAATGTCTGCTTGCGTTATTTCTGGCAGGAGAACAATCGTTTGGGATCTTAAATTTCGTTGCTGTTCTCGATAAGCGGAAATGACTCTCTGATCAACATTTTCCAAGTGTTCATTCTCGCCCAACGATGTATTCCAATTGGGCAAGTGAAAGACCATTAAATGGCCCACTGAATATAATACCAAAAGAAACCTAAGGACAATTATGATCGTATAGCGCAATATCAATGTATTTCCTATAAGGCCGAAGTCCAACCTAGCGAGAGCTCGTTGCGATACAGCGAGACGTCACGCAGAGAAATGTCAAAACAGTTTCAATGCAATGCAATCATATGAAGCGAGAGCTCGCAACGAGAGAAATTCCAAAATTTTGATCATTTCTCGCAGCAAGGAAATTTTACAGCCACATATAACCATATATGTCACTCTCATAGATATTGGGCGGGAAGTTTCGCGCCAGTTAGAAAGAGATGTTACTCGGCAGGCAAAAAAGAGCGAGAGAGAAATACTTTTGGTGAGTACCTAAGTGAAAAGTGCTCATTTTGGTGGGTACCCAAGATCGTGGTGGGTACCCAAGATCGTGGTGGGTACCCAAGACCATGGTGAAAAGAGCCAAAATGGAAACGGCTCCTTGAGTGACATATATAGTTATATACATATGTTTACAGCCGAACAACTGAGAAGCAAATAGTGATGAAGAAACTTTTTTGAGTACCACTGTTGGGTACTCGATCATTGTTCATATTCTGATGTTTTAGGAAGTACCTAAACCAACAAAAAAAACCTTCTACCTGTAAAAAAAACCGTTATCTCATTTTCCGTTTTTGGCCCTACATATTTTTTCCACTAAATAAGATAAATTAAAGTATCCATTCGTGTTAGTATTTTTATTAAAAGAAAAATATTGATAGGTACTCGGTTAAAAATGTTAAATCACTAGGCTAGACTTAACAAACAAATTAAGCTTCTAGTAATGCAATTTTTGAACCGAGTACCAATCTAACGAGTACCGAGTACTCATAAAAATTATATGTTATCACTTGAGTTTAAATTTTAATTCAAAATTTTCAAAATGAACCAAAGCTCGCGAAATATTTTAAAAGCTCTTTTTCACGAAACAGTGAACAGTTTTCGTTTTATTAGTTTAAACGAGTACCCCCAATAGCGAGTACTCAAAAAATAGCTACATCATTAACCTGTCAAATTGCCTCGCAACGAGAAATATTCAATTTTTCAAAATTTTCTCGCTACGAGGTCTCGCAGTGCGATACATTGGAGCTTGAACCATATGATTGAATGTATTGAAATTTGTGTGCGTCTCGTCTCGCGCTCTCGCATCGATCTCTCGCAATATTGGATTTTGGGCTTTAAGCTATCATCTGTTCTCGCAGAACGAGACGTTGGAGATTGGAGTGCGTTGCGCTAAAGTTTTGCGTGACGTCTCGCTCTCGCTAGGTTGGACTTTGGCCTTTATTTTCATTTTTTACTAACCTCGATTTAAAGCAGACATCCATGATCTTCCGCAAATATGGAACGTAGGATGTTAATATCAATTTCGAAACGGTATATGGCATTTTGCTACGATTGTGGCCTTGAAAGTTAAATAAAATGCCAGTCGTTGCTGATGTTATAACATTTCCATTGCCACATATTCTATTCAAACATCCATAGCTTTCGTTGCATATCGAAAATTGAAGCACAACCTCTCGATTGTCCTTCAGTAAAAGCATATCCATAATACAACTATTTACCCTCGGACACATGAATTGGACTTTTTCATCACTGGCTGGTAGAATACATGTAAAATCCTTATACCTATGCGGTAGTTTAAAATCATATTGCTTAATAATAGCATCGGTCGAATGCCAACATATCAACGACATATACTCCGAAGAAACCGAAAGTTTATTTCTCTCATGCGATATAAAAATAGCTGCTCGTCTGCTATCAAGCAGAAATGTCTTTAAAATCTCAAACTTTACAGTCCGTTCTCGCTCCAATGACATGGCAATGTGAAAGTCGGAATTTTTGAAATCACAAATCAAAATATCGATTCCATTATCCTCGTTCACAACGAATCCGATGTTATCGTAAAGTTTTAAATGAACAATTGGCGAATTATCGATATCGCATGATCCTAGCTTGAGCGGTTCGCAGTAATTTCCATATGAAATGAAATGAACTGATCCTTTAAGCGTTCCAACGGCTACAAAAGTAGAATTATAATGCGTTTCCATACAGCAGGCATCGTCAATGTATATCGTGGAAAATGTCCTTTCATTATGGATATCGATTAAACGTAATTCCCCCTCGGCGGTCAACAGAAGTACACATTGCTCCTTGATGCTGCCCTGTAGAAGGCAATAGCTCTGGACTTGACAATTTCGCGCAGCCAGCTCTCGCAGCGATCCAACGCTATCGGCATAATCAACGTAGTAAACATTTCCAAAGGACGTCGTCGCATACACATTGCCATAGAAGTCTGTGACCATTTTGATGATCGGCGTTGAAGTCTTTTCGATTTGCCATTCTATGGACCATTCTGGCTGTTTTTTTATACAGTAAACTGTTGTTTCATTGACCACCAGAAGGCTAACCGTGGATCGATTGAAAATTCGATAAGCTCTTGGTTCGGCTTCGCCCAGTTGTTGTGGTGCCGTCCATTCGGGTACAAAGGCGAAGCTTCCGTAGGAAATCTTTTTTTTTTATAAATAGGAGAAAATGAAATATTTGATGCTGAGTGAGAGGCAGTGCTCGGACTTCTATCACTTTAGTGGTAGATCTACCACTATTTTCACTTTCTACGACGCTAGGTCCAAATCTACCACTTTTTTTTTTTTTACTTATTTATGCATTAGTTTTATTTATTTTATGGTCATTTAGAATAATTGAGAACATAAAAAATGTGGTTCAATGTTATGTATTATTGAAAAATATGTTCGCAGCTTCCTATTGTCAAGAATGTTGTCAAAAATGGCAGTATTGGCGTTTAACGACATTCAATAAATATTGACACATTTTTATATAACAAGAGAAAATACCTAAAAACAATTAAGTTTCCCAATTTTCTACATGATCAGATGTGATATATTGTATTCTCAATTTAAACAAATTTTAAATCTACCACTTTTTATAAAAATCTACCACTTCTTTTTTAAAAATCTACCACCTTTAATCATTTTATACAAATTTTAAATCTACAACTTTTTTTTATAAAAATCTACCACTTTTTATAAAAATCTTCCACTTCTTTAAAAATCTACCACCTTAAAAAATTTTCAAGTCCGAGCACTGGTGAGAGGACAAATACTCACCATGGAAACGACACCATAGTCATTAACAACATAAGGATCTTCGTGTAGCCAAGCTACATTAAACTTCCTACTCTTTTCAAAGTCCTCGCCCATTTTAATCGCCATTATTTCATGGAAAACATGGACATCATTGAGCGAACTGGTTTCCAGAGCGACGACATCACAATCGTTTGTGGAATATAGAATTAATGGAGTCTTAACCACACCCAGTGGATACATACAATGCTTTCCATAGGGTTTTTGAGTTTTTTCAGCATTCAGTACTCCGGTTCGATAGTTCCAACTTTTTAAATTGTAATTTGGAGCACCAGAAATGGCCACCAGATACTCTGATAGATGTATATCCAATAGCAAAGATCATTTGTGGCTAAAATGCAAGTAAATTCGTTTTATTAATTAAAGGATTACTGTGGATATAGTTTCTTTTGAAGATCCTTTCAACTTACGAGGAATATGTGTTAGTTTCTCCATTTCAGGATAGTTCATGACATAGATTGAGGGACGTAATGCTTCTTCTGCGATAGCGAAGAGCGGATATTGCGGATGACCAGCCAGCAATGAAATGCCTGAAGAGCTATCGGGACTATCGCCTTTGTAAAATTGCACCGCCCGCGTCTTGACATTATAGAAAATGACAAAATTGTGACACAGCAATGCCACACTATTTAGACCAACGGTGACCAGAGACTCCGGATCGCCATAAGATGTCCAACTATATTGAAATAGATCGGGGAAATTTTGATGAAGGACGCCGAACACAACAAACAATTGAAGTCACATTACCAAACTGTAGTAGTAGACATCATCAAACGTACGAAAGGATAGAAAAAATATAAAAAATATATAAATATTTAATTCCTTTACGGAACACTATAAAAATCTACACAGTGCAAAAAAAAAAAATAAATAAAAATAGAAATAATTTTTTGCCAAGCCAAAAGCACCAAACAATTGACAGAATTGCCATGGTGATGATGATGATGTTGTTGAAGTCCAATGGAAATTTTGCAAACCCCCAGAGTGGGTTGTTTACTCCACTCAAGGATATCGAAGCTACTTATGTACTCTACGATATGACCTTTCCTGCTTTAGGGCCAAGGTACAATAGTCCGAGAGTCGTGCAAGAAACAGTCTCTGTCTCGCTCTCCCTCTATATCTCTGTATCTCTCTCTCCCACTTTCTCTCGCACGCACGCATTACTCTCGGGCTATTGTACCTTGGCCCTTAGACAAACAACAGAGGAGTGCAGCAAAAAAGATTTACCATGCCGGTGAGTTCCCTAATAATATCTTATTAACCCATTCCATCCCACTGTGCTCGCTTGAGTACAGAAAAAACAAAAGCTGTCAAAAGCTTAATTACGCCATTTTAATCACCGTTTTATAAAGGAATTTAAAAAAAAAAGTTTTTTTATAGGGTTGGGATTTAATGGGTTAATGACCATATCCGCCAATCCACCAATGCGTCATACTGTTAAGCTCGACGAATTTTCAGCAATTCATCGAAAAAAAAAAATTAAAACAATTTTATTCCTAAAGCCTGAAATTCACCATAGATTTTTTTGCGTAGAGAAAAGAGTGTAGAGTGCCTTTTTCGTGTACACGGTCTCTACAATTCTACAGCTCAATGTAGAGCTGCCGTCGACAGATTTCGAGTAGAGCTGTACTATTTTCTCCACGACTTAATGCAGTGCAAAATTAATTTTCTCTACTGTAGAGTCATAGAGAAAATATTCTTCTGCAGTGTAAGCAGTCGTGGAGTACATAGAACATATATAACTATATATGTCACTCTCATAGATTTTGGGCGGGACATTTCGCGCCAGTTAGAAAGAGATGTTACTCGGCATGCAAAAAAAGAGCGAGAGAGAAATACTTTTGGTGAGTACCTAAGTGAAAAATGCTCGTTTTGGTGGGTACCCAAGACCGTGGTGGGTACCCAAGACCGTGTTGAAAAGAGCCAAAATAGAAACGGCTCCTGAGTGACATATATAGTTATATATGACATAGAACAACTCTACTTGAAATATGTTGACGTAGAATCATAGAGACGGTCTTCAGTGAACACAAAAAAAAGGCCGATTCTCTACACTCTACACTCATTTTCTCTACGTAAAGAACTCCATAGTGGACTGCAGGCTTAAGAAACCTTACTTTATTTAAATAACTCTTATAATTAATTTAAATTGATAAAAATCTTATTGTATTAAAGAGAACAGCTTAATTAATTCACCTAAATTCACTATTGCTCTCGTTCAATCCAATTTGCTCCACAGTGCGACACACAGACTCCAGATCCTTTGAATCATGTCTAATTAAGTACATGAAATAAGTCAAGCTCTTTGGTGCATAGCAAAATTCAATCTCTTTTCTATGTAATCCTTCCCTTGGTACGACTTTATAGTCGGCTAGGGGTTCAATTTCTGCTTTCTCCAGAAAGTTCTCTACATTTAATAAATCATCAAATTGTTCCATATCATAATTGGGCCCGTCGAGTGTTGTATCGTTTGTCTGCTGTAATTTCCGTTGAAATTCACTTCGATAATAATCATTAATCATAGAAATCATTCCTTTGCTATACCAATAAATAATGCCCATGAGGACAACGCCCTGCATTAAAGGACCAACGACCATATTGGAATGATTTTTTTTTTTTTTTTGTTCTTATCAACTTTTTTTTCCTATTTATTTTTGTTCTCTTTGTTTTTATTGTTCACTTTGGAATGATTCAAGCCATTGTCTTATCCAATAGTACTGTTCTTGAATGTTCGGCCATGCCATTGTTACAATCAGCATAACGGTATTTGCGAAGACAAATAATTTCATCATTTCAATAGCTGAAATAGGGAGAGAATTTTTTTTTTTTTTATTATTTAAAATTGGAAAATATTCAAATTTGTTTTTTCTTCTTACCTTCAGGTGATCGCAAATATTCTCCGAATCCCTCATTGAGACTTTTATCCTTTTCCAATGCATTCTGCAGTTTCTCATCTTCAGTCAAAATGTTTTCTGGCTTTTTATTTTGATCGGTTTTATTTAATTTATGATTATTTTGCCTATGACTTTTCCCATATCCTGTCGATGTATTGGCGAAAGCATTCTTTTTTGGCTTCATCCCGACAAAAAAAAACCCCCAATAGAATCCTTAAACTTAAAAGAAAAATTAAAAATTCGAAACTCTCAGGCACTCAGGCTGCTTGTCTGTATTCATTCGAAATGCTGCCAACGAAATGCTTGAGCTCATTCCAACTGCAGCTTTTTGGGTTTGCGAGAATTTAAAAGGTTTCAATTTTATCGATTTATTTCTATTTATTTTAGAAGCTAAGCATTGGCTTAGAGCGGCAGAAAATGGGGAAACAGTAAAGCGCCTTTCTAATTCAAAAATCATTCGCTTTTTATTTTCGAAAATAATTACGTTTATTTATATGCAGGGCTCGGATTTTGTTGCATTTATAAATTTAAAGCATACTTTAAGGGTGCAAAAATATTTTCTCACCAACATATTGCGAATAATTTAAGCAAAGTTGAACTTTAAACCGCTTTTGTAGCTTCATAAAAATTCATATTGAAGTTAAAAATCGATTTGAATCTTTGCTTTATGTGAGTTGAACAAAATTTTTACTCCATAAAGTATGCTTTAAATTTATAAATGCAACAAAATCCGAGCCCTGTTTATATGTGTTATTTTTTTCATCATCTTTTTGGTTGAGTTCGAATTTATAATTTCTATATACTTTATTATTGATAGCGTTATATAAATACATAAATATATTTATCAATTTAGCACAACTTTTTTTCAGCACAATAATTGTGATTGCTTATATATATATATATATATTTTGAAAAACATATCTTTCTCTCAGTTCCCAGTTTTCTTTTCGACTTCTGTTATGCAATGAAAAATCTTCTGAGTCGCATGGTTTCCCTCACAAGGGGTCTTACTGTTATACATACATTTTTTAATATATTTTTTACGTGTATATAATTAAATTATGTGTATAGAAATGATGCAACCTGTGCCTATGCCTATTTAATACGAATGCGATATGGAAAATACTATATTCTCTCCTTTTAGAAGACGACAATTGGGTGAATTGTGTTTTATGTTTTATTGAATTTCGAAAAAGCTTTCTACAAAAAATGCATTCGGAATCATTTCGCTTCATTGATTTTTAATTCATTAGTGAATTTATAATATATTTTTTAAGTGTTTTACTTTTTCCTTCGTTTTTTATAAACTTTTCTCGACAATTTTCGAATTTCGATTATTCGAACTAAATCTAAATACCTGATATGACCTGTAGAAATAACTTTGGGTTGAATTATATATTCGCTTTTAGTACATTTTGGACCCTATATTTATTAAAAGTACTTTTTTTTTTTAAATGAAAATCAAGTTCGAAAGTTGAAAATCTGAGAGTTTTCTTTAGGTAGATCATTTTTAGTTAGAGAAAAATAAGAATTTTTATGAATATTTTTGATGCTGTGGGGTAAATAATAAATCAGCCCGATTCTAAATATTCCGGGCGAGTTTTTCCGTGCGGAATTGAAAAAATATTCTCCCATTCTAAACACACTGGAGAATTGAATATAAAGGAACCAAGTATTTGGAACATTTTTCTTTTATTGACTCTGAGAATACTTCCAAATTTCCGCGGAGAAAAAAACTCCCGAGGAGTATTCTTTTAGAATAGGACTGAATGAGAGTATAATTTCGAACATCTTGCGAAATTAACAAAAGGCGTTAATAGTAAGTCAATTTTTTGTGGCATTAAATCATTTTCGAAAAAGGCTTTTTGCATAAGAACCCATTTTTTTTTTTTAATTCCAATAAGTTCGAAAACTCGTACAAATCTTTATAAAACATTCCCCGGTTCAGAGCTGTAAAAGATTCAATTTTCCAGAGATTGATTCGTGATCCATCTCGGCCTGATTGCAATCATTTTTTCTCTAATTCATAAAGATTGAAATCGAGATTGAATCATTGGAGATTTATTTTTCATTCAAATTTAAGGGGGTCTTCTCATTGAACAACGTTTTTTTTTCGACTTTTTTTTTTTTTGCATTTATTTATAGCTTGGGTAGTTGTGAATATGCCCCTAAAAGGATTTTTTGAAATTCGAAATAGTTTAGAGGATATAGCCTTCTTTGTCGAGCAAGATCTGCGCTAAAACGAGTAATTTTTGCGTTGCTTCAAACTTTAAACGCGTTTATCTCGAAACCACGTTTTTCGAACTGGCGGCCATGATATCTCCAGTTCAACTGAACCGATTTTCATGAAACAAAGTGGAATCGACGCAGAATTGTCACCATTCTCGGGTGAACCTCGACCATAATTTTAAAAAATTTTTTACTATTTTTTTTTTTACACTAAACTACAAAAAAAAAAAGCCCGAAATTGAAATTTTTTTTTGAATGGCCGCCATTTTGTCAAAAAAAATCACAAAATTAAGCTTGAGGTTCACCCGAGAATTACATCTATACTGATTATAACCCCGTTTTTTTTTTCCATTTCGGACGCTCCGGAGACCCGGAATCGTGGCCACCTTTTTTTTCCACCACCAACTTTGAAGTCTCATTACTTTTTGAACAGCCCACGTATCGAGGCAAAAAAAAATTTTTTTATTTCTTTGAACCTTTTGTAATACAATAAATAAAAAAAAGTTTTCAATTATTCTTTGCGTTTTCAAATAAGAATTTTTTTAAAAAGGGTCCAAAAAACGGGTTTTCAATGAGAAGACCCCCTTAAATTAATTTGATTTGTGGAAAATGATTTATAAATCTTATGGAATAAATCTTCAATGAATCAATTCCGATTTCAATCTTTATGATTTAAAACAAAAATGAATGCAATCAAAATCCAATAAATCTTAAAGATTTTAGATCAAATTTATCTGAAATCTTTTACAACTCGGTCTCGGATATAAGCCTTTTCCGTGTGAAAGCACAGTTAAATAGTGCAAATGCAATTCCTCATTGTAATAAAATTGTTTCGATGAGAGCATTCCTCACTTATAAGTAGAGCGTGTATTTTTAAGCATTTATAAATTTGAAGCATACTTTGTGGGGGGGATATTTTTTTCTTATCACCATTTTGGAAATAAGTAGCGAATTTGAACTTCAAGGGGATTTCCTAGCTTTGAAAAAGTCTTAAATAGGCTAAAAATCAATTTGAATCTTAACGTTATGTAAATTGAACAAATTTTTTGCCCCATAAAGTACGCTTCAATTTTATAAATGCTTAAAAATACACGCTCTACTTATAAGTACCTTTTCTGGTGCATTTTGAACCGAGGATAATTAAACAAATTTTTATGTTCGAATAACACAATTAAACTCTAATGCAACTAAAACAGTAATAAAGAATTTCTTCAGTCAAAATCATTAAAATATCATACATATAATTTAAGGCTTTCGAAGTAAAGATTTTGTAATTATAAAAAAATATATATATATATGTATATATTATATGTATATTCAAAACTAACTTCAAATCCAAATCGACCCAAAATAAAGTTCGAAAATATCTCGCATGCGATTTTTCATTTAAAAAATAGGTTCTCTCAATAAATAAATAATAAAAAAATAAAAAAAAAAAACATTCGAACTTGGAATAGACTTTAATCTTTTACAAATAAAATGCACAACCAAATGAGAAAAAATTAAACGAGACAAAGAAAGAGAAAGAAAGCTATTGTGCGTGCGTTCGAAATACGAAGAAAAATTTCTTTACAAATTCCCAATCAATTTTCACAGCAAACTTTTTTTTTTTTTTTTTTTTTTTTGTAATGCTTAAAGCTTGATGCCACTAAATCACTAGATGCTATGCTAATTTCTATGAATAACTTATTCGGCTTGTTTCTTAATTACCGATGGAGGCGGTGGTGCCGGTATTGTGGGCCTTTTCGGTGTCAACGCCAGCATGCCAGGTGAAATTGGGGTCGTCGGCGTTGTACGCGTTGTCGTTTCTTGGTGTTGTTGTTGTGGTTGTTGTTGTTGTGTTGTTGTTGTTGTTTATCTAAGTTGCCCTGACTGGAATTTGTTGAATTAGAATTCGTACTGGATGTTAAATTCGAATTCGAGTTCGTGCTCGTATTGGAAAATGTTCGCTTGTGGGTCAGAGCGTTGCTGGTATTATTGGGCGCCTGCGTTTCCACTATCAAATGCTGTTGTTGAGGACTATTGTTATTGTTGTGTTGTTCTTTGGAAATTGAAGTTATATTGCTATTTGTTGATGCGCTTTTTGTACCTAAATTATTATCACAGTACTCTTGACGCAAATGATCGAGGAATTTTTCAGTGGAATTTCTTCGAACATTGCCAATAACGCCATTATCTATACCATTGCTATTGCCCATCATCACCACCATGCCCCCTGTTGAATGCACTTGTGTTGGTGTTGTTTCTTCGTCGCTCTTTGCTGTCTGGTTAAGTCCCAATACAGCCGGACGTTTTGGAATTTTGGGCTTCTGCGGCAGTTCGGGTTTGAATTGATTCATCAATGTAATGCTATCGGTACTCTTACGATCAGCGACGGGTGATGGCAAATTATCCAGACCGAAAAATTGTGTCCTTGTCATGGGAACCGGTTTGGGTGTAACGACGACAGTTGATGTAGCATTGCTATTTTCCATGTTTTGTGGCACCGCTGGTGGTGGCGGCATTTGTGAAGAGCTCATCGCTGTACTCTGATTTAATTGCAATACTTTCGGCAATGGAGGCTTTTCAGGTTTCTCATGTGATGGTTTATTTCCTCCCGCTCCCACTCCCACTACTCCTCCGCCACCATTACTATCGCCATTACTAGGAGCAACATTGTTATTATGTATGACCACAATCGCTTTTCCGCGATGGCTTTCACCATTTCGCTGTTGCGAGTCTTCATTGTGGTGGTTTTGAGAATGTTTCTCGTTCGTTTTTGCAGGTGGTGATGGTGCAGCGGGCTTTTGTCGCTTTATAGTACCGTAACGTGGACTACTCTCGTGCAGATCTTTAAGAGAAGGAAAAAAATTGTAAATTTATTAAAAGCTTGATTGAAAAATAAAAAAAACCTATACTCACCATCGTGCTTGTCCAAATTCTCATTGGAAGAATTCGACTTGGATTTACTTTCGACGAATAGACGATTCCTTTGGAGTGTTATGAAGAAATCCACCTCACCGTCAAAGAAATAATCCCACTGGCTGATGAGCAATTCAACAATAACATTAACTGCCGATGAACTGTTCACTTGTCCCAGATAATCAGCGGGACTGCTCTTATCGATGCGCGGCCAAAGCATATTCGGTGACATGACAATCGCTAAATTCTGTGAGGTCATTTTATTTTGTTCGACATACTTGTGTGACTAGCGAAAGGAATTTCGTTAGGTAACGTAAATTTGCATAATTCTCTGCTGGTAATTTCGCTAATATGGTCTTTATATCCATTTTACGTTCAGCCTCGGTACCACGTTCGGCGGCACTAATGAAATCCTTATAATACCGATAGGTAAGTAACGGTTCTGGTAATTCTCTCAGATACAATTTCAATATCGAACCAATAACATGCGGATCCTGATAGTCTGGAGGTAATGGTGTCTTAACATATTGCGCCTCGAGAGCGTGTTTCATCCGACGAAGTTTTGTATTGGCACAGCCAACACGTAACAGACCCTCCTCGTTCAAGCCATTCTCAACGAGACAGCAGACGCACAATTCAATAATGTGGGATATTTCACGTTGTGTGGACGCTAAATGCTCATGCAATGATGTACCGAATCTTGATTTCACCGTCGATTGTATTACGTCCTGTATGTTGGCCAATGATGAATTCACCTTGAGAAGCGCTCGTTCATGATAGTTTCTTTGATTCAATACATAATCCCGTATACAGTGCACGATGACATCCTCCTTTGCAATTAATTCGAACATTTGAGCTGCCCATTGATCACGTTCTTTCTCCAATTTGATTTCACATTGCTCCTGTTGCTCCTTAATACTATTGATCTTCGTTTGCGGTTCGTCGAGCCGTATAGCGGCCTGAAAAATCAAGAAAACGACATATGAATTATGTTTATCATTTCTTTCCATCATATGGAATCGTATTTTGAATCGTTGTCAGTAGCACAATAGATCTAATGAACCATGATTATGTATGGAATTAAAAATGATAAGGATGGCGGGCAGGTGTAATCAAACCTTGTTCATTCATAATAGGCCGTTTACATATGCCATTTTATTCGCGTTTTATCAACTTTGCCCGTTTTAGCACTAAAACAACGTAGATTTTTCCCGTTTTATCGTACAAAACTAAAACGAGAAACTTTCCTGTTTTAATTTAAAACAAGTAGCTAAATCAAGATAAATCCTGCTTATAACTGTAAAAATATCGAAATTGAGTGTCATCACTATAAAAATGCAAAACATATGGTCATTGAAATTTCTAATTAAAAATTGTGAATTGTTTCCACAACCAATGTAGAAAACGAACACAATTTCAATAATTGCTTCTTATCTAAATAACAATATTCACTCATATTTCACGTGTTAAGCAAACAAAAGATAACCACAAAATGACAAAACGACATGTGCATATGTAAACACCCCGTTTTGACTTAGTCGTTTTAGCTTAAACGAGTAGCGCTAAAACGTATATGTAAATGCCCTATAAGCCCATCACTGAAGCGCTCAATCTAGTCAGATGCGGTGGTATTGTCTATGTTCAAAGGCGACCACTGGAAAACCCCGCCCTAAAAGGCAATGATCCACACTACTGTTCCAGAAAACAGCCGGAGGGCAGGCAGACAGAAAAATACATGGATCGATCAGATGAAAATATATCAGCAAAGAATAGGTCTTAGCGATGACATGATCCAGGATCGGAATGCCTGTAGAAGGATACTGAGAACACATACCTACACATCAGAAGAAGCATAATCGAATCCGAAAAGAGGTAAACTAAGGTTGAGAAGATGAAATTGGTGCTATTTTCGTGATCAGCACCCTCAAATTAGTTTAATAATTGTGTTTCGGAATGCCCAGTTTTGCGTTCAGATTTCGCCTATAATTCTCATTAGGTTCATAACTTAGATTGGGTATAAGTGTAACATTTTTGGCCGTCTTTAGGTACTTCGGAGTAGAGTTGCGTGACGTTTTAAAAGGTGTCGATGCCAATACTATCGACGGAAATTTAGTATCGATATATATAATATCGATTTATTTATATTTATCGATATATAATTATCGATGCATAATTATCGGTGTATATTTATCGGTATATATTGATCGATATATACTTATCGATATATACTTATCGGTGTATATTTATCGGTATATATTGATCGATATATCGATAAATATATTCTGATAATATTCGATAAATATATCGATAAATATATCGATAAATATATCGATAAAAATGATAAATATAGATATAATCATAAATATTTTATAATATATGAAAAGTGTGACTCCCCATGGTTACGCTTGACTGATTCGGGTTGAGGTAAATATTTTTTCATGATTTTATTGCTCATTTTCATTTTCGAAAATTTTGTCTGATTGAAATGTCATTCACATGCAAAAAAAAAAAAAAAAAAAAAATGTGTCGGTAATCTCCACAATCCCGTAGACGACAAATTGATGGCATTTATTTAAACGATTTGCACTACAATGACTACGCGATCGAAAGCGTCTTGCGCACTCACGCGAAATGTTTAGTCAAATTGTGCCCTTTTATATTTTTGCATATGAAAATTGTTGTTGCCTTTTATGCTAATTAGTTTTGCGAACAAGAAAAATCTCGTTTCTTTTTCTATCGTTTTCTTCTTTCGCCCATAAAGTCGTCGAGAACTAAAGTCAATTGTTTAGCTGCGTCAGTACGATTGAGTAAGACCACTAAGCGGGCATAAATCAATAAAAAAAAAAAAAATATATAAAAAAAACTATAAAAAATAAAAGACGTCAGCTAGAGTTTGTCATTAAAGCAGCAAGAAGAACGAAATGCTCATAAAATCATTGAGAAATTTTATTGAAAGTGAGAGCATGGGCAAAAACAAATTTAAATAAATGACATCATAGTTGTGATGTCAACATAAAAATTAAAAGAAGAACGTATTCAGCCAAAAAAAAAAAAACGACCCTAACAATATCGATTTTGCATTTTCACGCATGTTTTTAACAACGGAAACAAACTTTATATTTGGATAGAATGACGTCATTAGGTACGACATTTAAGATCGATGCTTGTTAGCATGATCAGTGATAATAGATGAACGATTAAAAGAGCTGGAAGATCGTTTATGAAAATTGCGTTTGAGTTTTGAGCAATGTTGGTGTGTTGAATTAAAAGCTTGAATAGCGAAAAATTTGACCTGAACACTATGAGGAAAGGTCTCAGATATGATCAGATATGAGAACTTTATGAAGATATAGAAATTATTATTTAGGACATTCCCTTAAATCTGCACTGTATGAATTATGAAATAAGCGGGGGAAAAATTGTTCCAAAGTAATTTTATTTACAACCCTTTACTGCATGATATATAAATAATTGGAAAAATTTCTTCACTGTAAATGGTTGTATTAATCCTTTAATGCAAGATATATTAAAAAAGCGAAAAAAAAATTTTCGCATTAAATGGTTTTGTTAAGGCTAGTTATATATCGTTTTTCATCAAAAGTACCTAGTTTAGGCTTTTTTTTTTTGTCAGAAACGATATATATGTATGCCTCGGAATTTGAATATGTAAAAAAAAAAAAAAGAAAAAAAAATTCCAAAAAATATTAAAAAAAATTTTTTTTAAATGCAAAAAAATTCTAAATATTCAAAATATTCACAGTCAAAAATTCCAAATTAGTTCGATTAAAGCCCAAAATCCAACATTGCGAGAGCGCGAGACGAGACGCACAAAAATTTCAATACATTCAATCATATGGTTCAAGCTCCAATGTATCGCACTGCGAGACCTCGTAGCGAGAAAAATTTTGAAAAATTGAATATTTCTCGTTGCGAGGCAATTTGACAGGTTAATGATGTAGCTATTTTTTGAGTACTCGCTATTGGGTACTCGTTTAAACTAATAAAACAAAAACTGTTCACTGTTCCGTGAAAAAGAGCTTTTAGAATATTTCGCGAGCTTTGGTTCATTTTGAAAATTTTTTGAAAATTTTGAATTAAAATTTAAACTCAGGTGATAGTGTATTATTTTTATGAGTACTCGGTACTCGTTAGATGAGTAC
The DNA here is from genome assembly GCA_020466095.1 of Chlorops oryzae. Taxonomy (NCBI): domain Eukaryota; kingdom Metazoa; phylum Arthropoda; class Insecta; order Diptera; family Chloropidae; genus Chlorops; species Chlorops oryzae. The sequence continues at coordinate 27,130,041 of CM035809.1, read as the reverse complement.
TCGGTTCAAATATTGCATTACTAGAAGCGAAATTATGCTATCATCAGCGTGACGCAAAAACTCTCATTGGAGATTGAAATGCGTCACGCAAAACATTTTCGTGACGTCGCGCACTCTCGCAATATTGGATTTTGCGCTTTAGTATGCCTATTAAAATGTTGAATTGTCAAATTAACAAAAAAAAAGCCTACTTCAGTGAATAAAATATTCAAAAAGCACAGTTAAATGAAAAAATTTCAAAATCCAAGCTCTAGATATATGGGTCCAATTGCGATCAAGGGTTAAAAGTGAAAAGATTAACAAATTTAATTAACTCATTCACGAGGTTTCGTGATTGGGGATTTTTCGAGCTTTTCAATTCAAATACACGTTTAAGAGAAAACTCCTATTATCAATGCCAAAATTATAAAAATCAAGGTATAGAATTTCAATCCCCAAAAAAACGAAGCTTATCATTATTCGAATTCTTATCGAGGAAGTCAGAAATTATAATTTTATTTGTCGCACTTTGCGCACGTTTATGTTTATAGCCGAAATGAGCAAAAAGGAAATCAAGACAACACAATTTACTAACGACAAACCCAAAAATCAAAAAAAAAAAAAATAAAAAAACACAAAAAAGGCAATCACACCAAAATAATTTGTTGCTACTCCAAAAGCAAGAAACAATTAAAAAAAAAAAAGAGAAAATTATCGTGTAGTTTCGCTAACGCATTTAATTACGAAAGACCAAAAAAAGCGATGACGGTGAAGAAAAGTCTGCAATATCAATGAAATATGTGTCGCCCGTAACTGTTAAAGTTAAAAAAAAAAGCTTAATATAAAAAAAAAAAATAGCTAGCAAGCGATACCCAGTAGTCAGTAGGTCGCCCTGGATATTTGTGACATGCCAAAGTGCCAGTCCTTGATGACTAGCCATTTCACCTACCACATGAACCTGAAAGAGTAGATAGGCCTCAGCTCACATTTCTCTATTCGCTGCGTATGATTGTTTTTGCTGTTGTCTGCTTTTACGTCGCATTCTGATCATTTGTCCGTCAAGCGTTCGATAGCGCAGTGGTTCAAACTATGACTCGATAGCCGGGAGGTTCGGGGTTCAATCCCTGCGGGCGGCGAGAATTTTTCCTAAATTTTTTACTTTTTTATAAATTAGAGTTTTTTTTTTTTTGTTCATAGTTCAGTTATTTTGGAAGACAAACATTTTCCCCTAAATTTTTAAGGTTTTATTATTATTATTTTTTTTTTAATGGTTCATTTTCAAGTAAACAATTTTTGGAGTGAAAAAATTCGTTAAATACGTTTCCCAAAATCTGAGCAACGCTAAACTCAAGTGAGCATTTTGACCAAAAAATTAAATTCGTTCGTTTAGCGTAATGGTTAAGGCGTTCGCCCAGCGATCTGGTGGTCAGTGGTTCGAGGCTCGGTGGAGGCGAGAAAATTTTAAGAGAAGTAAGATAAAAAAGATTTAAAATAAAAAATAGATAAACAAAAAAAATATAAAAATTAATAAAATAAATAAATTTAAAAAAAGTCAAAACAAAAAATGAAATTTTTCTTTTTTCTCAGTCGCTGGTGCTAGGCCATTTTCCTGCCCCTTTTCGCTAGCGAAATGACTGGTTAAAGGTGGCGCATAAAAGGACGACCTGTCCCCGGCAATGAGATCGTAATGTTAAATTCGCCAGCGTCTTGGATAGGAAAGGGACCGATCCCCGACACCCCCCAGTGACTAGTGAAATCGCTAGTGTTGTGGTGGCTCCGCTGACTACTGGGTATATACAGCAACATATACAAAAGTAGAGACCAACAAAAAGAGCATTAATAGCACTTAAATAACCTACAACAAAAACGACAAGAAAAAGATAGTAAAAAAAAAAAAATAAAATAAAATAAAAATATCACTGAACACGACTCCATATACGAACGAAAGCAATAACAAAAACAAAATCAGCAAAAACGCCGGCGAACAGCGTCAAGTGACTTAACAACTCCAAATGAATCATACGCGCATGTTGAATCGAACAGTGAGGAGAAAAATTAGTAGGACAAGCTAATTGGAAAAGTTTTTTGTTTATTTTTTTTTCATTTTTTCTTTGAATTGTTTTTCATATATTGATGAAGCTCTCTACTCATAGAACACTACATCGAGAACTCATTTGATTTCTGTGCTTCCCGATAATCCCGATGACTCTTATCAACTCACTCATAGCACCAACTCGACACAATAAGGAAATAAGTGCTTGTCCCACTTTCATCACAATAGCCTGTCAATTCCCGTTTCCCCCCTTCAGCACAGAACATAACAGAACATTTTCCTCAACAATCAAGATGACATGTCAGGCCCAAACACACACTCAAACACCCACCCAGTCACACACCCAGGCACACAAGCACTTATGTTAATGTCCTACCGTTTAAGTCGTCTCTGACACCATATGACGTTCAAGCCACTCCAAAATGCCCACTTACTCGCACACAGACACATTCGCCACATTCGCCACATTCATTGCGAACAATCACGCTCCACTCATATCAGCGATTTCACTGATAATCTCTCTCCTCTTTTCTTCTTTTGATGCTTACCTCATAGCTGCGCTTGAGTGATGCATATTCTTGAAGAGTTCGCGATACATTTCGTTTGAGTGTTGAAATTTCTTGTATTTCATTATCCAAAATTAGTTTGAGCCGCCGCACCACTTCAGTTTCCGTCTCCAATTCGCTGTCCACGATGCATTCGGCCAATGACTTTTCAAGTTCGCCTACGAAAAGACACAAAGACAGAGAGATAGAGAGAGAGGAGCGATAAGGAAAAACATTAAAGAAACAATTTTTTAAATAGAATTGTCGCTTTTTCCATTCCAATTCAAGCTCAATTGCATCATTTTTCTGCATAGTATAAAGTTATGCACAAAATTGTTTGTTTGTCGTTTTGAGTCATTCTTCTTTTTCTGGCAGCGATAATGTTCTTTAATTGTTAATCATCAATTACAGTGTACTCTCTGTTTGCCCGACACCCCTCTTAAGCGGACACGTTTTGCTCCTGTTTCTCAAATATTTCTCCTCTTAAACGGACACATTTTTCATTCCTGTAGATGTCAGCTCAAGAGAGAGTACACTGTATACAGATTTTGGAGGTCATCGAATGTGAACCACAATTTTTACTGTAGTTTCGGAAAGTACTTGATAAATGTAGCTACATCCTATATTTTGTTTTGCTAGATTGGCTATAGGCTAGTTTTAAATCGATCTTGAAAATTGTGGCCGAGAATTAAGTTGCGCACTTACTTATTGCTATATCTCGTAAACCATTCAATATCTCAAGTTCCTATCTATGACAATGTTTTTAGTTCTAGACTTGACAAAAATAGTTGTAGCTAACAATTTGCAAAAATCTCAAAATTTTCACTTCTTTTGAACATTTTCGGTCCCTCATAGCTCCCAAGTCGGTAAGAATTTTTTGAAAATTTTTTATTATAATTATCATCAGCCCCATTCTAAATATTCCTAGGGAATTTTTCCTTGCGGATTTGAAGAAAAAAAAAATCTCTCATTCTAAGCACACTGGGAAGGGAATATAAAAGGAAGCAAGAAGTTCAATCGATACTTACAATAACGAACTTTCAAGGGATCAGAAAAAAATTCGTTACAGAGAGAATTTGAGATAAGGAGAAAAAAACAGTTCTAAAAATGTAGCGAAAAATCCTTGAAAAGGTCGCTATAAGTAGAAATTCGTTATAGAAAGTCTCAACTGTATTCGTTTAGAATAGGGTTGAATCTATTAGATTCAATCTAATTATAATTATCTCGCAGTATTTCCAAAAAGGTGTAGTGAAATAGCATCAGAATACAGAGACCTACTATGTAAAGCCAATTTCGAATGGCAACCCAGCCGAACTATATCCCATGCATGAACAAATTATTAATGCAGAAGTAGTGAAGCATTCATTTCGAAAGAGGCCAATTGATGATTTTTCAAATGATCTTCTAGTGAAAATATCACAGAAGTAAGAGCGCGTTGCAACAGACTCTTCTTCAAATGAAATTTTCATTTGAAAGAGGGTTGTATACTCCCATTTTTAATGAAGATCCTATGAAATTGACATGACAAGATGATTTTCAATCTGTGTGCTACAATTCTCAAAAGTTTTATAATTTTTTTGTACTTAAGATGTTTTGATAATTGAAACTCTTAAGTCTTTCCAAAGGCAAAAATGTGTCAGTCACGAAGAAGACGAAATATGGTCCATATCCGCCAATTTTTTAAAATATTCATTGAAAAAATGCAAGTTTGAAAGCGCTTATTAAAACATTTAAAAAATTTTTTAAATTTATTTTCCTTCTCCTCTTAGATCCCCGCGGCGTATACATATTATTTTTTCAAATGAAATTCTCACTCCCGTTGGCACCATAGTCTTTGTTCAGAATGATATTATGATTCATGTTAGCAGCATATACTCTATTTACAAATGAAATAATCATGCACATTGGATCCATTTTAGCCAGCCAGCACGTGCACTTTTCCCAATTGAAGTTTTCATGCGGATCAGGGTCATACACTCCTTTACCTAATGAATAACACATGAATTTTGAAGTACTGAAAATAGCGGCCATCTCCTAACAAACTTCATTAGAAGTAAGGGTTAGTAATGCGAGCAGTCGCAGTATGAATTTTCACCACTTCGGAAGTACTGCAGAAGTAGTGAAATTTCCGGCTGGGAATGACTATTTTCTACCATTTAAATTATTAAAAATATCATCCAAACAAAAAATTTCAACTTTGAAATCTAAACAAATCATCTTAGATTGGCCTTCGAAATTCGAGAAGAATACTGCAAATATGTATCTTTAAATACAATTTACTAATGGATGCAATGCTTTGAGAAAAATGTTTATATTTAACGCGAAAATTCCACATAGAAGAAGTGAGTTCTATTGGAATGCAGTTGTGACTAGACCTTAAATGTAGTCTTCTGCGAATTTTCAAACATAACTCGAAACGATAATTGCGAACATTCTTCACACCTCGTCCGTAAATAAAAGCAATTAGAATTGAAATTTACTGAAAATTGAATAATCAATTATCGTAAAAAAAAAAAAAAAAATACCAAAACTCTTAAGAATTTTACAATATCATCAACTTAACGATAAGATTAGAGATCTACCTATCATCAATATAAATAACTAAATTGCCATCAGACAAGACGACTCTAATAGGAGCTTTCTATTCTCGCAATGATTCTTTCGATTAAGCTTCCGAAAACTGGTTTCAATGTTTCTCAAAGAAAGAAAAGAAAATGTCTTTAAAGAAAAAATCTGCAGCCTTTGTTTAACCCTTTAATGCCAATTTTTTTTTTTTCAATGAAAATTTTAGAAAGAAACGAATCCGAAGTTATTTTAATTATTTATTTTTTCTATTTATTCGAATAAATGTCGTCTAGAGACGGAACCAGGAATTAGAGGGTTAAAATTGAAACTTTTTCGGAATATCACATTCACCTAATAAACAGCCAACTTAAGGGGGTCTTCTCATTGAGCAAATTTTTTTTTCGACTTTTTTTTTTTTTTTTGCATTTATTTATAGCTTGGGTAGTTGTGAATATGCCCCTAAAAGGATTTTTTGAAATTCGAAATTGTTTAGAGGATATAGCCTTCTTTGTCGAGCAAGATCTGCGCTAAAACGAGTAATTTTTGCGTTGCTTCAAACTTTAAACGCGTTTATCTCGAAACCACGTTTTTCGAACTGGCGGCCATGATATCTCCAGTTCAACTGAACCGATTTTCATGAAACAAAGTGGAATCGACGCAGAATTGTCACCATTCTCGGGTGAACCTCGACCATAATTTTAAAAAAATTTTTACTATTTTTTTTTTTTACACTAAACTACAAAAAAAAAAGCCCGAAATTGAAATTTTTTTTTGAATGGCCGCCATTTTGTCAAAAAAAATCACAAAATTAAGCTTGAGGTTCACCCGAGAATTACATCTATACTGATTATAACCCCGTTTTTTTTTTCCATTTCGGACGCTCCGGAGACCCGGAATCGTGGCCGCCGTGACGCACCTTTTTTTTTCACCACCAACTTTGAAGTCTCATTACTTTTTGAACAGCCCACGTATCGAGGCAAAAAAATTTTTTTTATTTACTTTGAACCTTTTGTAATACAATAAATAAAAAAAGTTTTCAATTATTCTTTGCGTTTTCAAATAAGAATTTTTTTAAAAAGGGTCCAAAAAACGGGTTTTGAATGAGAAGACCCCCTTAATGCTCATCATAAAGGGCATTGTGAACAAACGGAGACTAGCTAGCTCGAATATCTCTCGCTAATCTCTTATAGACTTTACACCATAATTTCGTTTTGCAAAATGGTCAACGTCTCCATAGGCGAACTCCACTGAAATTAGATAATGAAATCGTATCGAAATCGAAATTGAATGAACAAGGCAGCGAGGTGAAAACAATTGCGAGATTAACGAAAACAAAAATGAAAACGAAAATCAAAACCAATTCGCATTAAAAATTTTTTTGTTTGCAATATCATAATCGTAAATACTTGAGTAGCAAAAAAAAAAATTTAAAAAAAATTAAAAAAATTAAATGCAAAAAAGCAAGTAAAAAAGAGAACGACTATGGGGATCATGTGCGGCAGAGAAGCACGCAAAAGTGATTATGAAAAGACAGCGGCAATGTGGAGAATACGATAACTACACACGACGGAGGCGCAGTCAATAGCGCGTAAATGACAAGGCCAAGCGCATTGGGGCGAGGCCAAATGAAGCCGAGAGACGAAATTGACCAACAACAACCCTTATCTCATGCAATCACCTGTGCCTACCACTCCCTACTCCCTACTAGCCTGTGCTGCCCTTTCCCTAATTTACATTTCCACTTTCCACTTCTTCTTCCACTTCCACTTCCACACACACAACTCACCGCAATTCGCTAAAACATGCAAGAGCGGCATATCCTTCGACAATTCCTTGCACGATTCCTCCAGTGCTTGCCCAATTTTGTAATGTCCATTTTTCTTGATGCGTTTCTCTCGCTCCTGCGTATCTGTGCTCGTACTAACGGCTGGCAGCTTTCGCACCATCTTCTCCAGCACATCGCGATACTTATCCACCTGTTTCTCAATTGTTTCCAATTCTAAATCCTTTCGGTCTTGCTTTGACGACCTGCTTGCAATAGGAGAGGGGGCACAGACGCAAAGTAAACACAAGACGAAGCAAAATTATGTAAATAAAGCAAAAAAAAGAACGATTTTGTGTTTTCTTTTTTTCGATTTTTTTTTTTTTTGCTTACCTTGACAGGTTTTCTGCAGCTATTTTTATTTTGGTAAATTGCTTCTTCATCGTTTATGTTTCTTTTATGTTCTTTAACTCGTTAAAATGCAATATTTTTTTGGTTTTTTTTTTTTGGTTTTTTAGAATAAATTCAAAACAAATTAGTCATCTCGCGATGTCTCGCTTTTGAACGCTCTTTCGTCGGAACGTGAAGAAAACAGAATAATACATAAATGAAAAGTCAAACGATTATCGACTGAGCGCACCATCGGAATGTAGTAATCGAAAAATTGTGTCGAGATATCGATTGCTTTTTTTTCTCGAATATGGGGATGCGGAATGCCAGAAAGTGAATTTTTAAAGTTTCTCTGAGGATGGGGCGCGCAATTGGGAAGATATTTATATAGCTTTCTCTATTTTTTTCATGCGTACTTTGATTAAAGTAAATCTGTTTTTTCTTTCCCAAACGGTTGTATTTGAAAAGCAACTTTGGCGAATTAATGCTAAGAAAAATCGATATACATATAATGATAGGACATTCACATCCCTAGTGTCAGCACATGTTAGCGAAATCATAACAAAAGCAACATTATCACGAATATTTCAATCAAGTTCAAGAAAATGACGTCCCAATTGGACAAGAAGGGTTTATTGAAACTTCTAAAGACAGAAAATGAACGAATAATGGATCTTCTAATAACTTTTAACGTGCCCGACTCCATTGACGGTAAGTGCATAGAAAAAAAGCATAGAAATTGATATGTTTACAATAAAAAAAAACGTTGCATAGTGTGAGGCGCCATCTATTGAATCCTCTTCGTTTATTCAAAATCAATTAAAGTTATAAATTTTTATATTTCATAGATACCGATTACGATAGCTATTTGCTTCAGAATGATAAAACAATAGCCGGGAAGACCACAACCAATGTAGCGCAAAGGAAAAACGTTCAAGTCGATGAATTACAGGAACGTTTGAATACGATCAAAAATAAATTGAAATCAAAGAAATCACCATTGTCCGAGCGCGCGAAACAAAAACGAGAAGCGAAAAAAATGAAAAAGAATAAGGAATTCAAAAAAGTGCTCGTCTCTGCGGCTAAAGCTATAAAAAATGAAAATCAGAAACAAGGCGGAATTAAAACGGAAGATAGTAAAACGGATATTAAACCCGTAATGGCAAAACCCGTTTTTAACGAAGAGGGAAAAATTGTTTTCTCCAAATTCGATTTCTCTGCACATCCCGGTGCCAGAGTTAAGAAATCCCATAAAAATCCTCGCGAGATTCTCAAGCAAATTAAACAAACCGACAAGAAAATCAGTGAACTGAAGGAGCAAGGTGATGTTGAGAAGGCTGCCGAAATAAAGAACGATTTAGCCTGGAAGAAGGCATTCGATAAGGTTGAGGGAAAAAAGGTGAAGGACGACGTAAAACTATTGTATAAAACCATAAAAAAACGTAAAATCGAAAAGAAGAAGTCGAAACAAAACTGGAAGGATCGTCAAAATAAAGTTCAAAATGATATAAAACAACGACAGAAGAAACGTGAGGATAATTTACAGAAACGGATTAAAGATAAGAAGAATACGAAACTCAAACGTATGTCTAAGAAGGGGCGTGTTGTACCGGGATTTTAGAATAAATTATTTGGAACTGTATGAATGGGTTTTTTTTGATTTGCTCAACAACAAAAATAAAGTTCAACGGTTGACACAGTCGAAAACTTTGCATAACGAATGTCAAGGGTTTGGGAAATAATTGAGTTACGAAGAGAATTTGTTATAGGGCATAGATGGGCAAAAAGCATTAGTTACTTACTGCATTACAATTTCCATTACTATAAAAAATGTACTGTTAATGCAAAACTAATTTCCATTATCAGTAAAAATGTACTGGTAATGCAAATCAAATTTCAGTACCAGTACAAATATACTGATAATGGAAATCTAAATTCAGTACCAGTACAAATTTACTGCTTATGTAAATCATGTCAAAACTCGACTCAAAAACTCACTACTATGATTAATAAAACAAAGTAAGATATGTATGATGGAACACATTGAAATCAAGCCACACGGTAGTATGCGAAATGTGATTTGCATTATCAGTATATTTGTATGGTACTGAAATTTGATTCATTACAGTACCACTTAACCATATATGTCATTAAGTATTTGAGTCATAGCTAGTTAGAAAGATTACTTGCAGCATAATAGGACGGCTATTAGCTTGTGCATACCTAGTGAAAACATTTTGTGTACCGATCCGTTTGGTGCTGACAGAAAGTTTGAAAATGCAATAGAAAGTCTAGTGACATATATCAGGTTATATGTATGACCAGTACATTTGAATAATTGGTAATCGGAAATTTTGCTACTCCAGTACATTTTTACTGCTACTGAAACTAGATTTTCATTACCAGTAAATTTGTAATGGTAATGGAATTTGTACTGGTAATGGAATTTGCCCATCTATGTTATAGGGAGAAAGAGTTTTATGGATGCTTCATAACGAAGAATTCCTAATATCGGGGAACTCTCAACTGATACATAAAACTTTTTGAAAAAAAAAAAACAAATAAATAAATGCGATCAAAAGAGTGCTTTGAAAATTCTTTCTCATCTTTTATTGTAATAATTTTTTTATTTTTATTAAATTCTCAAGCTTTAAATTCCTTCGTATTGTATAAACACTTTTTCTGAAAACAACCCAAAATTCAAAAATAATTTGTTATATACTGCGCTTTGGGGTGTGCTTAAATTTTCTCTGCGTGCAACGTACGTTTATGCAGTAGTGTCGCAAGATGGCAACAATTGCCTGAAACAAAATTTTTTTTTTTTTTTCAAAACCGTATGACACAAGTGAAGAAGAAGAAGGAGAAGAAGACGAGAACGCAAACAGCTGTTAATCGAATTGACAAAAAGCGAACGCGACGCTGCCACATTTGAAATAATCCCGCTAGATTCAGTTGGAGTTGGCGGGAAAGAGAGCGAGTGTTAACTGAATTTTCGGAGCAAACAAACGAATTTCTCTTTAAAGCCAAAATAATTTTTGGATTTACATGTTAAGTTAAAAGTTTTGGTTTACGATTTCCATCTTAAATTAACGGAATTTCTTCAACTTCCATACTCAATGAACAGATATCGGTGGAGTTTAGCGGATTCTTAGCGGCAGAAAATCTAGCGTATGAAATAACCATTTGTATTATTATCTGGCGACACTGAGTAGCAGCGCGAACGCATATAAAAAAAAGAAAGAAAAATAAAAGGAAAGAAAGCAAGAAAATATATAAGATCCAATTGAATTTTGTTGTAGGCTACAATATGAGCGTGATAAGACACGCTTTGTTCTCACAATTGCCCAAAAATGCAAACTACAATTTCTGGATACGAGGTGAGTCGAAAAAAAAAAACAAACCAAAGTATAATGAAAGGAATATTCATTCGGATCTGCGTTGTAGTAATTTATCTTTTTTAGTCTTCTTCTTCGTTTTATTTTGGTTTTTACGATTACGATAAACGATAAACACGTCAGTATGTTGAAACGGTAACGAACATTGTAACAACGAAAGCTGATTTACGGAGGTTCTTTGAATTGTGTCTCTTTTGAAGAGAATACGTCATATGAATGCATTTGAATTTGGAGGTCAAATCTAGTGTCAAACGGCTGACAAAATGGTATAAAGGATATACCTATCCATGATACAAGAAAACAAGATAGCGCCACTTCAGTACCGCTATTTTGAGGCCGAAAATTGAGTTTGTGACGTCACTGAGCTAGAAATTGTTGTTGTTTCCCATGCTATTCAAAAAAGTAAAAAGCCTGTTTAACATGGGAAATAACAACAACAACGAATCGCGATTTTGAGTTTGTGACGTTTCCTCTCTCAAGTGGCGCTATCTTATTTTCTTGTATCATGGATATACCTACAAATAAGGCTTCAAAACAAATGATCGTGACAAAAAAGCGTCCATGGAAGTCGGACTCGACCGACTTTAACTTTCTTACTTGTTGCTTATTTCGACTGCAAGTCAATTTTTTTCTTGTTTTTTATTAATGATGCCAAAATTTTCCACGACTCAAGTGTGTTCTTCTTGGGCTCTTTGTGTTGAAAAGAGCCAAAAAAAATCAACTTTCTCGCAAGAATCACGTCACAGCTCTGACGATTGCTGCGATATCAAGTTACGTGTATTTCCGCGACATCACCCCCCCCCCCACATGCCCTTATTTCGTGCTTACTTCCAAGACTTGTTTACGATTTTGAACTTGAAATTGCGTACGCCGTCTACTTGATTGGATCTGCTCATGCAAATGCATTAATTGAACATTCATACCGGACTAGGAAGTTGCGATTGTCTATTTTTTTTTTTTATGTTACTTTTGATTTTGAATTGATAAAATGCGATCGATAAAGGTCATTCCAAAGTAGGTAATCGTTGGTTACTTGGTCAGGGTGATTGAATGAGGTCACCGAATGCCTCATTGTCAGTTGTTACGTCGAAAAGAGACACATTAACAAATCATCAAGCGATTTGGACTGAAAAAAGGTCAAAAGATACGATTATGAAATTCAAATTTTGCAAATCTATGAAAGCATTTGCTCCACTGTACTTTGTAGCTTCATCCAAATAGGTTCCCTTATGGCTTCCTTCCTTTTACATTGACAAAGCATGAAGAGATGCCTTCCATTCTCGGCTACTTTTGACAGGACTAAAAAATCTATAGGCTCAACCACAAAATTATTTATGTTTAATAATGAAGAAATTTCTGATATCCATACTTTCCCTTAGGGACCGGCAACACATTAGCTATACAAACACGTTGCCTTCACCATCACCATCAGCGTTCAAAATCGACAACATACACACCATGCGCGGTCTGTTGCATCGACTGTACGACGACAGCAACAGCAACAGCAACTTCAATTGCGGCAACAACGCAGTCGACTTTCCGCCGAAGACGTAGCAGCAGCAGCGGTGATGGCGATACTACCAACAAGGGTGGCAATTCAACAATCGACAGCGGTGGCAGTAAGAGCATTCCTCCGCCACCGCCACCGTCCTCTTCGTCGCCAAGCGGTGGCAGTGGTGCTGGTGCATCCTCATCGGGTGAGCCGCCAAACGATAAGAATTTTCTTTCCTGCCCGAAATGCGGAAGTCCATGCTCTCAGGTGGAGACGTTCGTCAGTTCGACACGATTTGTCAAATGCGCCAAGTGCAATCATTTCTTTGTCGTGTCTCTCCGAACTCGATTCGAAGAAGAATATGAAAGAGGAACCGAAAAATCAACGTAAGCCACCGCCGCCGCCACAAAAAATTATGGAATATCTCGATCGACATGTCGTCGGGCAAGACTATGCGAAAAAAGTCCTCTCGGTCGCGGTTTACAATCATTATAAGCGCATACATCATAATTTACCACAAAGTGCTTCACAGCAGCACAGCAGCAGCAGCAGTCCTCAATGGGAGGACATGGCGGCGACTCAATGTCACGAACGGATTTACTGCATATATCTGGCATCGGGCATACCATATCCAATACACCTGGAACGGAATTACCCCATAGACCTAATCTATCGGGCGGTGTTAATATCAGTGGCGGCAGTGGAAATGGTTCACCATTGCATGGACACGGTCATGGGCAGCATTCGAATCAACATGCTGCACATTCGGCGGACTCCGGCTCAGAAATACTCGATAAACAGACAAACGAGGTGAAACTCGAGAAGAGCAACATCATTATGCTCGGACCGACTGGATCGGGTAAGACGCTGATTGCCCAAACGATCGCACGCTGCCTCGATGTACCTTTTGCGATTTGTGATTGTACGACGTTAACGCAAGCCGGCTACGTTGGCGAAGATATCGAGAGTGTGATATCAAAGCTGCTGCAGGATGCCAATTATAAGTGAGTATTATGAGCCCCTATCCCAATATCTTTCGATATAGGGTCTGTCTATAACGAAAAAAATGCCATTATATCTTTTGTAATTTCTGTAGCGTGGAGCGCGCTCAAACCGGCATTGTATTCCTCGATGAAGTTGATAAAATTGGAGCCGTACCGGGGATTCATCAATTACGTGATGTCGGAGGTGAAGGAGTGCAACAGGGAATGCTCAAAATGCTCGAAGGCACCATTGTCAATGTGCCCGAAAGGAATTCACCGCGAAAATTGCGAGGAGAAACGGTGCAAGTCGATACAACGAACATACTCTTCGTCGCGTCTGGCGCCTACACTGGACTAGATCGTCTCATCGCTCGACGCTTGAATGAGAAGGTGGGCGAATTACCCATTAGTCAATGGAAGTAGCTTCTATTTTATTAATTATTTTTTTTTAATAGTATTTGGGCTTTGGTATGCCTTCATCGGGTGGCTCCGGTCGTCGTGCTGCGCAATCGGCTGCATCGCCTATGGACAACGATCAGGAGGAACGTGATAAATGCTTGACCAAAGTGCAAGCGCGTGATTTAGTTGAATTTGGTATGATACCGGTGAGTGGATTGAGTTTTCGCTTCAAATCGTTTCCTCTAGTTCAATCCTTTTTTTTATTGATAGGAATTCGTCGGACGTTTTCCAGTTATTGTTCCCTTCCATAGTCTGAACGTTGATATGCTTGTGCGTATACTGACGGAGCCGAAAAATGCACTCATACCACAGTACAAAGCACTAATCGGTATGGATCAAGTAGAACTAACCTTTACAAAGGATGCTATACGCTCAATTGCCACGTTAGCCATGGAACGGCATACGGGCGCGCGCGGTCTACGCTCGATAATGGTGAGTACGAGCGTTCATTCAATAAAAAATACAACATGTGGAAATCACCAATTCAAGCCACCACACACCCACTCAGTCACACAGCCCCTCACTAAATGTCTTTTATTCTCTTGAACACAGGAACAACTTCTGCTTGATCCCATGTTCGTTGTGCCTGGTTCGGATATTAAAGGCGTTCACATAACGGCCGACTGTGTTAAAGGCGCCGAACAGCCAGTGTACCTTCGTCAAGATGACAAAGAGGAGACGGATCGGTCTGGCAATAAGCAACCCGAAGACGGTGAGACTAAAAACTACGAAGACAGCGAAAGCGCCAAAGTACGCCTTACCCAATAATATAAATAAATGAAAAAATGCGTCAATGCATGTAAATAGTGATTTAAAATTTACTACTAATTAAGTATATAGTGTTAACGCTATATATACAAACATACATATATATATATATATAGAGTTTTTGAAGCGATATAGTAATAACTATGATTTTGATGGTTAATGTTAAGCTCAACGATCTGACGAGATGCTTCTCGGTTTGCGCGTGCGTGTCTTTGCGTTTTTAGTTGTTTGCGACTTCAAATCTTCAATTTTAGAAAACAAAAAAAAAAAAAAAGAAACAAAAACTAACAATAATAATTAATAATAATATTATATATATATCCATTGATGAAATAAAACCGGCAATTGTATGTATTATTTTATTTCCTACTTGTAGTCCTACATGTAACAAGTTAAGTAATCACCCCGCTCGATGATGCAGAGAAAATCCAAAAGTTTAACCCAAAGCGCGTGCGCAAACAAACGAATCCGTTGACAGAGCAGCCAGTCAAATTGTGTTATAAAAACAAACAGCAATACATATATATATATATATATCAATAAAACAACCACTTAAATCCTTCTGAAAAAAAAACATAAATAGTTCAAGCAAACAGAAAATAAAACTAATAAAATATTTTTAATAAAAAAAGCTTCTTGAAATTAAGTGAAAAGGGGGAAAAAAAACACCTCGACTTCTTTTTTTAATTGCAAGTTCTATCAAAATTTTCTTCAAACTATAATTTTAAAATGTATTTTCTCTTTTTTTTTTTTTAATTAAAAAATCAATTATATATTAAGATAATAAAGAACTCGAAGTAAAAAGTGCAGCCCATTTTAAGGAATCTCTAAGATTTTCTTCAACTTAAGCTGAAAGCAAAACAAAAAAAAAAAGTTCAAGTGAAACAGATATATTTTCTTAAAATGATGTAATTTTTAGGCGATTATTAATAAATAGTTACAATTTTATTTAATCAACAATTGTTTTGGTAGTTGTTCCTACAGTTTAGTGTAATAGCTGCCGTACAACAAAGACTAACTTAAGGCCACATATAACCATATATGTCACTCTCATAGATATTGCGCGTGATGTTTTGCGCCAGTTAGAAAGAGATGTTACTCGGCAGGCAAAAAAAGAGCGAGAGAGAAATACTTTTGGTGAGTACCTAAGTGAAAAATGCTCATTTTGGTGGATACCCAAGACCGTGGTGGGTACCCAAGACCGTGGTGGGTACCCAAGACCGTGGTGGGTACCCAAGACAGTGGTGGGTACCCAAGACCGTGGTGGGTACCCAAGACCGTGGTGGGTACCCACGACCGTGTTGAAAAGAGCCAAAATAGAAACGGCTCCTGAGTGACATATATAGTTATATATGTCCTACAGGTTAGTGTAATAGCTGCCGTACAAAAAAAAACCAAGTTAAGGCAATTTACGTGGGAATTTCGATGCCATCCACCATGGCCGCCGTTTTGGTGAATTTTGGATGTGTTAATTATACCCAGTGCTCGGACTTGAAAATATTTAAAGCTGGTAGATTTTTAAAGAAAAAGTGGTAGATTTCTATAAAAAGTGGTAGATTTAAAATTGTTTAAAATAGTAATACAACATATCACATCTGATCATGTAGATAATTGAGAAACTTACAAGTTTTTAGATATTTTCTCTTATTATAAAAAAATTTGTCAATGATGATGTCGTTAAGCGCCAATACTGGCATTCTTGACAACATTCTTGACAATAGGAAGCTGCCAACATGGTTTTCAATAATACATAACATTAAACTAAATTTTTATGCTCTCAATTATTCGACATGATCATTGAATAAATAAAACAAATTCATATTTAAGTTAAAAAAAAGGTGGTAGATTTGGATCTAGCGTGGTAGAAGTGGTAGAAAGCGAAAAAAGTGGTAGATCTACCACTAAAGTGGTAGAAGTCCGAGCACTGATTATACCCGAAAAACTCTGTGTTGAGGGTATATTGCGTTTGTGTGGTTGTGTGTAACAGCCAGAACCAGTCGAGAAGGTCCATAAAAAGTATATATAGAAATGGTCAGCGTCACGAGGAGATTCGATTTAGACATGCGTCTTTCCCTCACAGTTAATTCAGATCTTTTCTACATCCGATGCGGCACTTGCATAAGAGGAAACCAATTTGTGGCAGGAGTACTCAAAAAGGAAAATTGTGGTGGACGATTTTTGATAAGGGGAGGGGGAGTCTAAAATGGTCAAAAACATGCTGACGTAATATATGGACGGCCCCTAAGCAAAAAGCAACAAAATCGTGTTACGCTGTCTGCTTGATCGACGCTGAAGATTCGGAAATGTCGGGAAAAATTGTTATTTGTATCTTATATCTAAAGAGTGTTTCGATGGCCTTTTAAATTCCAAAAGTTCAGATTTTGAATATTCTTGCCAAAAAGTAATTTGATAAAAAAGTGGCAGCATTATCAATGTTTTATTGTGTGATTTTTTGTTGTTTTGAATTTAAAAAAATGTTTAAAGTCTTCTGGCAGCACTGCCAAATAATCGAATTGGGGGAGTCCCAAAACTATCAATCGACGCTTTTCTCAAAATGGAATCTAAATCAGTTTTTTCAGGGCTACCAGCTCTGGCGCACTCTCGCCATGTTAGCTATTATTAGCTAGTGTACGGTGGTTGCCAGTTTAGCGGAATCTCCGCGGAACTATAAAGACATTTATGATCTTTAGTGGAGTTTTAGGGCAAAAAAGTGCATTGGGGAAATTTTTATGGGACCAAGTTCCTGTTTTTAGAATATTTTAGAATTAAATTTTAAGGAATTTTTGCCTTATTTTGAGACATGTAGCGGAATGTTCTTATACTATGATCTGGGGAAATTGATGTTTTTAGGCATATATAACTATATATGTCACTCAGGAGCCGTTTCCATTTTGGTTTTTTTCTGTGATTTTAGGTATTTCCCATTTAGTATCTGGGTACAATAATCCGAGAATCTTGTATGAAACACTTTCGGTTCTCTCTCTCCCACTCCCGCTTTGCTCTCGGAATATTGTACTCAGGTCCTTCGTCGCACTTTGAACAGAAATGGAATTTTTTTTGGAATAGAAGATTTATTCCAAAAATTAGCATTGGCAATGGAAATTTTTTGATACGTTTTTGGCAGCTTTTTAACTTTTCTTAGCTATATCCCTTATTCCGCTTAACAAAAGAATTCGGCGGTTTTGGAGGTATTTCAACCTTAACTGAAGCCATACACGCTCAAATAAACTTGCAAATTTGCTTGCAAGCACGTTTGAGCACTTGCTATACACGCTCAAACAAAATGTCAAATATTTACTCAAATCAAGTATTACAGTATGGGAAAGCCTGTCAAAATGCTATATGGCTCCAAATGGTGTGGTGAAGTTGAGTAAAAATCAGCTGACTGTCAATAATAAGTCGAAGAATTTGCGATTTTTAAACATGCCATAACTTTATATTTTGACCCTTTTTAAGTAAAATTGAAGTTGAAAACAACAAAGGAGAGATGCTCCTTCATTTTACAGTACATTTGAGTATCTGCGACCCCCGCAATTCAGTATTCAACATTGCATTTAAATTGAACGACTTCGTCAGCGATGCACAAATACTCTAACCGCAAATCTCTTATCGATACTGAACCGAGTACTCAAAAGAGTTCTTAAAACATAATAAAACCAATTAAAAAGCAAGATAATTCGACGTAAAAGGAGTTTATATATTTTTAAAATTCATGTTTCAAAATGAAAAAAGTAAGGGTGTTATAGTAAAGAGAACCTGGCCATAGAATACCTCACTCATATAAACAGCTATTAATTTTTTAATCGGAGGCAAAATATAAGCTCAAATTCCTTATTTCATGCAAATATCTCGAAAGATTATGACTTAACAGCAGTTCAGACGATCTTTGGGACTGACCTTAGTGCTGGAGGTACCCTTAAAATTCGTCCACTTAAGTAAATTTTTGTAGAGGATGTCAACGATTAAAAAAGAAGTATTTATGTCGTCTTTGTTTCAAGCGCCATCTGAAATTTGGGTGTAAAATTCAATTTTCGAATAACGCCTTTTGGCGCGGCCACTTTTCTATATTTGGAATCTACATTTTATGCCCTTAACTAAATCCAAATAAATAATTCCACTATGTATGTCAAAAGATTTTGGTTTTAGGGCAGCGTTTATGAATTTTATAAAAAACCCTACAACGAAGGGATACCTTTGAAAATCAGACAGACAGAAAGTCTCATTTCTAAAAGCTAAACGTTCAAATTGTAGTCGGTTACTATTTTCACCATCGATTTGCACTATTGACTCGTTCCATTTGGCACCATCTGTTGTCCATGGATGCCACACTAACGTCTAAATTAAACAAGACCAAAAACTCGGAAATCAGTTTTTTGTAGTACGTAAATTTTTCTAATACTAAAAAGAAAAAATACATGTTAAAAGAAATTTTACAGTTTAAAATGGTATAATCATTCATAAAAAAACTTTATAATATCTGATTTTCTCTGTTTATAAATGAAAAAAAAATCTCTTAAAAAACTAACTGCTTGTACGTGCCGATTTCTAGAGACGACAACAATGCCCAAAGAGGCATCGTGGTGGATTGCCTGGTATGCCGTGTGGTTGTTGTTGCCTTTGGTGAATTGCCTATTAGCTTTGTTGAATTGCCTATTAGCTCGTTTCCCATACTGTAATACTTGAATAGGAGCCATATAGCATTTTGACAGGCTTTCCCATACTGTAATACTTGTAGGGATGCTCAAGTGTGATGAAAATATCGATTCTACGATACCAAAAAAAATTCCGCAGAAATATCGATCCTACGATATTTAGTCTAAAAAAATCTCGATATATCGATATGGCATGGATAGCCAAAACAAAAAATTGGAATATACAGTTACGCAAATATGTGAAGTAATATGAAGAGCAACTTTGTTTTCACTATTTTTGATATAGCATCATATTTTTTTTCCAACCGCCGGGTTAAAGTTGGACGGGACGGTGGCTTCCAAAGTGGGGCCGCTTTTTTAGCAAAGTGCAAAAATACTATGTTCGTCGACGTAGAGAGGCATAGGTTGTCTTTGCAAATCATATACAGAAGGGCATCTTCTAAAACGTCAGCACGATGCCCACCGTCTTTAAAAATGTTTTTTCAAATATGTTCGAATCCAAGAACAGTAATTACATTACATACCTTTATAAGACTTTTCACTCTCAAAAATGGCGTCCAACGTAGGCTGTGCAAACGTCTGTCTTTTTGACGAATTTTTATCTTCATTTGCATCCTTTTTCATATTATGGTGGAGTTCGAGGCGCTTCCACATATTTGTTGTGTTCCCTGAATGGGACACAACCAAAGAACACAAAGTACATTGCGCTTTTTTATCAGAAATGATAAAGTACGACTTTGCTTGGCGCCATGTCGCTTCACGCTCGTTTACAGAAATGAAACCGAAATATCGGATTTCAAAGTATCGATACCGCCGATACTACCTCTTCAAAATAACGATACAAAAAATGTCAAATTTGAAGTCAAAATTTCGATAATCGATATATCGTATCGGTATCGTGCATCCCTAAATACTTGAATTAGATTTTACGGATAAAGCTGAAAAGATGTCGGGAGAAGCCAAATTGCAGCGTTTGAATAAAAATTGGGTCTATTATGAGTAAGTTTCCCAACAAAAAAAAAAACTGATTAAAGATTTTAATCATAATTTATTTGAAATAGCGATGAAGTGAAATCCCTTTATTTTTTACAAAACCAAAACAAAGCGGACTGCAGTTTTTTGGTTAAAGACTCGAATAACGGGACTCCTCCGAAAATCTTAAAAAGCTTCCAATGGATTTTGGCGGATGTTTCTCCTTATTTTAGAAAAATGTTTGCTTCGAGTACAAAGCGTGAAGAGATTGCAATCGGCGATCCTTACTTCGAGGATGTTCTGAGATATATTCATACAGGCACTCAACGCTTTCGAATATTCAAGCGATTATGCAATATGTATAATCTTTGTGCAAAAATTTATGAGATTCCCGATTTGGATTCAGCTATTTATAAAGACCTTATTTCGATGACTGAGGATACGAACACATTGCGCGTCGAATGGATTGATTGGTTTGAGTTGATGAAAAAGAAGATTCCCCAACTCGAGAATCAATTAAAATCGGTAAGCGACGCCTTTATTTGAAATGCTCCCGGGCGGATTTGCCAAAAAAGTCCTGCCCTCCTATGCACACTGGGAAGGGAATATCAAGGGATATCAAGGAATATCACAATTTTTCTTTATTGATAGGTACTTCCTTTTTCAGCGGGGAAAATTCCCGGGGAATATTCATATACAGCCCGATTCTTAATATTCCCGGGGAATTTACTTTTCTCGAGACTAAAATTCTCCTTTTTTAAATAGATAGGGAAAGGAAAATTATGGGTATGGGTCAAATACCCATCCCCCATCAAATTTATTACCCCAAATATTTCAAAAAGAAGAAGTTTTCTCTCGAGAAAAGTAAATTCCCCGGGAATATTCAGAATCGGTCTGATAAGATAGAGATGAATATGGTGCACTCGTCGTAACGATAATGAGACGAATTCGAGAAATCTGAATTTATCGATCAGGGGTGTCACAGAATCCGATTGCTGTCAGAATTTGAATTTAAGTCGACTAAATTTTCATATATATTTCATAGAGAGCCCGATAAAATAGGGTTCTGTACAATCGAGAACCGATAATAGTTCAGATTCAAAACCAAAAACAACAAAATTTGTAAATTTATTATGAAATTTCGATCGGTTTTAATTCCGATTCCGACAGCTGTCGGATTCTGTGACACCCCTGGATATCGTGGTTTTCAGACTCGCGACTAGTTCGAGACGAATTCGAGAAAAATAGTTTTAGGGGCTGTACATTACCCAGTGGGAAAAATCTGAATTTTTCTACAGAAACTTCATGCGAAGAGCTCGTTACGGAATGCCTTATTTTTAACACAGCGATGTCATTGGAAATTCAGGCATTACCGATTTCGCTTACCACGTAAGGCAGAAATTCAGTTTTCAGATAATTTATCTATAGCCGAACGTTTACCACACGGCGTAAGGCTTACTTTATGCATCGATATGTAAGGAAATCTTTCTAGACAAAAATATTTTCGACAGCCTGAAGTTTTCGTTTACAAGGTAAGGGAAATCGGTAAGGCATTACCTATTGCAACAAATTCTCCATTACTCTATCATGCAATAAATGATTCCTTCAATATTCCATGACGAAATATTGAACGAAAAATTTCCGAACTTACCGTTTTTCCCGCTGGGTAATTACGTAAGATAAAGCTAGTACACAAAGGCAGCGGAATGCATTGGTGGAATTGAGGCTGAATAAATTTTATTTCCGCGAAGGAATGTCAGATTGACAGATACCATAGGGCGGTAAATTTGAATACAAATACATGAGCTGTTTGAAGCGTAATAATTTTAATATTCGAACTCAGTATAACCGTTCACCATAATTTTCCGATGGATTTAGCTGCTAATGTCAAAATTCCTTCGCAATTAATTCAACTCGGCCAATAAATGGCGAAGAAATTCGCTTCAGCGCCATCTGTCGACAATTAAAACAAAAAAAAAAAAAAAAACGCTATGTCAAATTCCTCCGCTTTTTTTCACTCTTGTGTACTAGCCGAAGGAATTAATTGGAGTTTCAATTTCTTTGCATTCCGCGACGGAATTGTCCCATACATTTTTATATGGAATGTCAAATTCCGCTGCCTTTGTGTACTAGCTTATGCATATAAAAAGCGAGAGAGATAGAGCAAGACTTCAAACGCGAACGTGAAAACAGTAGCAAAAATCTTACGTAATTAATGGACAGCCGCTTAG
This sequence comes from Chlorops oryzae, assembly GCA_020466095.1. Classification (NCBI taxonomy): domain Eukaryota; kingdom Metazoa; phylum Arthropoda; class Insecta; order Diptera; family Chloropidae; genus Chlorops; species Chlorops oryzae. The sequence continues at coordinate 27,107,795 of CM035809.1, read as the reverse complement.
CTAAAAGAAAATTTATATTCGAGAACAATTCGAGAGCAAAGAAAGTCTCGATTCGTTAACGATAAGTGACTCTCAAGAAATCAAACTCGCCGTCAGTACGTCTCGAAGCCTAGTCGCCATATAGAACTATAGCTGCAACTTCGGCCAAAAGCTATTACGTGGTACACCACAACACTCGGCTTATGGCGTGGTTCACCACAGTTGAACTTTTTCACCAAATCATGCCATAACGCGCCAAAGTTTGGCCGAAGTTGCAGCTATAGTTCTATATGCTAGTCGCTAAAGAGCATATATAACTATATATTTCACTCAGGAGCCGTTTCCATTTTGGCTCTTCTCACCCCGGTCTTGGGTACCCACCACGGTCTTGGGTAACCACCACGGTCTTGGGTACCCACCAAAACGAGCATTTTTCACTTAGGTACTCACCAAAAGTATTTCTCTCTTGCTCTTTTTTTGCCTGTCGAGTAACATCTCTTTCTAACTGGCGCGAAATGTCCCGCCCAAAATCTATGAGAGTGACATATATAATAATATATGCTAAAGAGTTTTAAGAGAAAATCATGTCTGGATATCGTTGTTTGTTGGGTATATTCAAACTCAAGCTCAATCAAATGCTGATTGTTTCTTATTATACCCGACACACTCTGTGTCGAGGGTATATTGCGTCTGTGTGGTTATGTGTAACACCCAGAACCAGTCGAGATAGACCATACTAAATATATATAGAAATGATTAGCGTCACCGGGAGATTCGATTTAGGCATTTCCGTCTGTCTGTCCGTCTGTTTGTATACAGTTATCTTATCGAAGGAGTTGAGCTATCTTGATGAAATTTGATATGCGTACTCACAGGCACATGAGTAAGAACAAGTTCGAGAATGGACCCGATCGAACCATTTTTAGGGGTACCTCCAGTACTAGGGTCTGTTACGAAAATCACAACAACTGCTCTAAAATCGAAGTTTTTCAAGATATTTTGATAAAATTTGATAGTTGAACATATTTGAAGTCAAGTTATTCAATTTTAGAAAATTGGAAAAGTGGGCGTGGCCAAAGTGCATTTTTCGAAAATGGCTTTCTACGCCCGAAATTCAAATGCAACTTGAACGAAATTTGGCAGTTATGCTTCCTTTGTATCCATAAATATCCTCTCCAAAAATTTCTTTGATAGGTTCATTATTAAAGGGTACCTCCAGTACTAGGGTTTGTCACAAAAATCTCAAAACTGCCCCAAAATCGGATTTTTTTGAGATATTCCACTGAAACTTAGAATTTGTGCGTATATTAAGGCCTTCGATTATAAAACAAAAAAATTTGAAAAATGGGCGTGGCAAAAGGACGGTTTTCATAAAGAAATTCAACAAAAGTCGGCATATGATGCCCCTTATGGCCTTAAACACCTCTTGATATTAAAAATTATTTGAACATGTGTGTCTGTGTCGGGTATTCTATTGTCAGGCTCGCCTGACTATAACACCCTTACTTGTTATTATTTAGTTTTGGTGGAGGAATTTATTTAAAAAGCTTAGATTGTGGAACTTTTTGTTTACATTTCATTAATAAGGCTGGTCACTATAGACACTTTTTTGTAGCAATCAGACTTATTTCTTCATATTTTCCAGTACTCTTCTAAAAGCTTATTAATTTTTGTTGTTGTTTTAACAGGCCATACACCAAGTGGGAAAACAAGAAATTGAATCATCAATCCAAAATAACATGGAAAAAATTGCAACATTCGACGCGGATATTTTTATTTCTTTTATCACATTCATATCAAGCATGTATTATAATGATGTAAAAGTCGATCGGTCGGTTATATTGAAAGCAATTGAAACGTATTTACAAAAGAACCTGTCTTTTGAGGAAAACATTAAAAAAGGAAATTTGGGCGAAGACACCTTAACAATGATTTTACGCTCAGTGTTTAAACCGAGTAAGATTGATATTTATTCAGTAAAACAACATCCAAAAATATGGCAACTTTTTGGGTAAACGTCGACAATTGATTGGAATAGTTGGAGCATAACCACATGGATACGAGCTGTTAATCGTCAATCATCTTACTAGATTTTATATGAATTCTATTAATTTTGTTTTTCTTATATCCTTATGAACTGAAAGAATAAAATTCAATTAATTTCAATGTTTCGCGATAAACAAAGAGAACCCTTCATTCCCAATTGTGCACAACCTGCTTAAAAGCCTTGCGCATGCTTGCGTATATGCTTGACGACAGCGGAACTCTAGGGTTAAAATTTATAATCGACTGAAAAGGAACTTAAAATCCTGGTAGGATTGCCAAAAACTGCATTCCACAGGTCGCATTGGGCCCGAAACTGTGTCGAAAGTATATTGGGTTTGTGCGGTTGTGTGTAACACTCAGAAATGGAAAGAGATTCGATAGCAAACTGCACATCTTTCTAATAAGGCCCATACACTACACCAGCATGCTGGCACCATCAAGTGATTGGGCCAGCAAGCTCGCAGCACATAACACACCCACATGCTGGTACAGTATTCATTTGTTTCCAAAATTTGAGCAGACATGTCATGGGTACGGCTGGAAAAAATGCCTTTAAAAGGTAAAACGTACACTAAAAGCAATGAAAAAAAGAAACCTTTAAAATTTCCAAATAAATGCCCTAAAAAGAAGACATTTTAAAATCTTTGAGAAATGTCGTATATTTCCTCCGATGTCCGAAAATTCCTCTTCGACGCTATCTTTCAATTGAGCAATTTTCACCATACACTACAACAGCATGCTGGTACAATCGCACCACAACCCCATACACGCTTAATCAGCTGGCACAATCACTTGATGGTGCCAGCATGCTGGTGTAACAGGTTGGCTGATAAGTCCCCGGTCTAACAAAGAAAAACACAATTTTTTGTCAAAATTCGTTTTTATTATTCAACATAGTTCCCTTCAAGAGCGATACAACGATTATAACGACCTTCCAATTTTTTGATACCATTTTGGTAGTACTCCTTCGGTTTTGCCTCAAAATAGGCCTCAGTTTCGGCGATCACCTCTGCATTGCAGCCAAATTTTTTCCCTGCGAGCATCCTTTTGAGGTCTGAGAACAAGAAAAAGTCGCTGGGGGCCAGATCTGGAGAATACGGTGGGTGGGGAAGCCAAGCCAACGTCTTTTGGTGGCACCCTTGGTCCCTTTTTCTTCTTCATATGGGGCCGTTTTGCCGGATTTCGACCTTCAAACGCTCCAATAACGACATATAATAGTCACTGTTGATGGTTTTCCCTTCTCAAGATAATCGATAAAAATTATTCCATGCCCATCCCAAAAAACAGAGGCCATTACTTTGCCAGCGGACTTTTAGTTCTTTTCCACGCTTCGGAGACGGTTCACCGATCGCTGTCCACTCAGCCGACTGTCGATTGGACTCAGGAGTGTAGTGATAGAGCCATGTTTCATCCATTGTCACATATGACGCAAAAACTCGGGTGTATTGCGAGTTAACAGCTGCAAACACGCTCAGAATCATCAACACGTTGTTGTTTTTGGTCAAATGTGAGCTCGCGCGGCACCCATTTTGCACAGAGCTTTTTCATATCCAAATATTGATGAATGATATGACCAACACGTTCCTTTGATATCTTTAAGGCCTTGCTATCTCGATCAACTTCATTTTACGGTCATTCAAAATCATTTTGTGAATTTTTTTTGATGTTTTCGTCGGTAACCACCTCTTTTGGGGTCCACTGCGTTCACCGTCCTCCGTGCTCATTTCACCACGCTTGAATTTTGCATACCAATCAATTATTGTTGATTTTCCTGGGGCAGAGTCCGGAAACTCATTATCAAGCCAAGTTTTTGCTTCCACTGTATTTTTTTCCCTTCAGAAAACAGTTTTTATCAAAACACGAAATTCCTTTTTTTCCATTTTTTTTACAATAACAAAAGTTGCTTCACAAAAGACGCTCTATCTCACAAACTAATTGACTTACAGACGTCAAATTTTGACACGAATCATTTGAAGGTTGCCACTATATAAAAATAATATGCATTTAATACTAGCGACGCCATCTATGTGTCAGACCGGGGACTTATCAGCCAACCTGTTAGTGTATGGGCCCTATAAGACTTGGATTTGGTGCTTAAGGCTGGTCTCCAGTTCCCCAAGGAATGAAAAACTCCATATAAAAAAAAAGCCAAAGAAATGCTTAAGAAATATTTCTTCAAGAAATTTTCTGCATGCAGTCCCCAGTTCGGCAAAAAAGTAGTACATATTTTAATACGTTTTTTTGACATAAAATGTGCACGGTAACCCAGGCTATCAGCAGAAGTAATTGCAAATGAATTGTTTCTTGGAGAAATTTTGACAAGTGAGGTAGGTCAGTTGTGATTGTATAGAAATAGTGCACCCATTTTTGGGTTTTTTCAAAAAAAACATGGAGAAAAAAAAAAAAAAAACCAAAAACGCTTAATAAATTTTTCAAACGAGAAAAACGCGAATTAATATCGCTTGTTAAAGAGAGTAGAAGAATTTGCGGGCTTTTTATTCTGAACGTTTATAATCGCGCCTTTTTAATTTTGTGTTTCGTTTCACTTTTTTGACACATGTGCATATGAAAGTTGCATCTGTTGCACTAAAAAGTTCTGTAGTCTACCTTTTTTCCTCGGAGAAAAAAAATGAAAATTTCTGCTGACTTCCTTACCGAACTGGAGACCATTAACCTGGTCACTATAGACACTTTTTGTAGCAATCAGACTTATATCTTCATATTTTCCAGTCCTCTTAATCTAAAAGCTTATTACTTTTTGTTGTTGTTTTAACAGGCCCCACGAAGATTGACAAAACAAGAAATTGAATCATCAATCCAAAATAACATGGAAAAAATTGCAACATTCGACGCGGATATTTTTATTTCTTTTATCATATGCATATCAAGCATGATTTATTATAAAAAAAGGCGATCGGTCGATTATATTGAAAGCAATTGAAAGGTATATACAAAAGAACCCGTCCTTTGAGGAAAACATTAAAAAAGGAAATTTGGCCAAAGACACCTTCATAATGATGTTACGCTCAATGTATAATCCGAATAATTGGTATGAATTAAAACAACATCCAAAAATATGGGAACTTTTTGGGTAAACGTCGACAATTGATTGGAATAGTTGGAGCATAACCACATGGATACGAGCTGTTAATCGTCAATCATCTTACTAGATTTTTATGAATTCTATTAATTTTGTTTTTCTTATATCCTTATGAACTGAAAGAATAAAATTCTATTAATTTCAATTTTTCTCGATAAACAAAGAGAACCCTTCATTCCCAATTGTGCACAACCTGCTTAAAAGCCTTGCGCATGCTTGCGTACATGCTTGACGACAGCGGAACTCTAGGGTTAAAATTTATAATCGACTGAAAAGGAAATTAAAATCCAGGTAGGATTGCCAAAAACTGCATTCCACAGGTCGCATTGGGCCCGAAACTGTGTCGAAAGTATATTGGGTTCGTTCGGTTGTGTGTAACAACTCAGAAAAGGAAAGAGACTCCACAGCAAACTGCAAATCTTTCTAAGACTTGGATTTGGTCCTTATATGGGATTCAGACGGCATCGAAATCCCGGGATTTCGGCACTTTTGAGGATTTCAGCCGATATCCAGTCGAAATCCAGCGGATTTCCCATACAAATGAATGTCAAACGAAATCCGCTCAGAGATTGGATTTCAACGAAATCCCAAGAGAAATCCGGAACAAACTGAATGCAACTCTGTGTTTTTCGATATCTATCGAAGAAATGCTGCAACACTACTGTCAAATTTTGAAAAAACCAAAGTAAACAAACAGGCAATGTTGCCACACGCAAACGCAAAATTCCCTACAAACTAAAAAAAAATCCCCACAATTCTTTACGTTTTTCCCTACCACAAATATCGTATATTTTTTTTAAATAATATGCCTCTTGCATACAAAAATGTATGAGTAGCTATGAATATGGTAGGCTAATATTTTTGAGAACCTTTTTTTTTTTCAAAAACAAAAAGTTTCTTTCAAAATTAATTTTTTTTTGTTGTGGTTCAAGTAAAAATGATTTCATTAAATATATGAATAGGCCTTATCTTGTAGCGGTAAATAAAATAGTTTTCAATTTATTCAAAAAAGCCTATACAAATACTATTTAATTTTTCAAATTTGTAGACTATCGACGCTTAACGATAGCTTCAACCCAACTTTTTCACATAAACACAGGTTGGCATAGTTTTTAATTTGTCTTTTTAATTTTATGACAACCAAATATATACAAAATTTATTAAATATTTTGGAATACATCACAAATTCCGTACATTTGCCGATTTAAGAAATCTGTACTTTTGTCCCTACAAGTCCTTTTTTGTTTAAAAAAATCCCTTAAAAATTTTTAAGGAAATTTCCCAACAATTGGCAGCACTACAAACAGATGAATGGCTGTCAAACCAAATCCTCTCAATGGCGATATTGTCGTGTGAACGCTTGGATTTCGGTATGGATTTCACGAAATCCAAGTGCCGAAATCCCGGGATTTCGATGCTCGTCTGAATGGCATATTAGGGAAACAATTAATTAAAAAATCATCTCACCTTATTGCGATAGTTCAATGTGTGTGTGTGTATGGAAAAGAAAAGACCGCTTTTGAAAATCAAAAATTTGTAATTTTCATTTATTTTTACGTTTCTTCTTGTTGCGATTGTGACTAGGTTCAATGTTATTGACTATTTTTACGAAAAAAAGAAAGAAGCGATCAATTAAATATAGAAAAAAAAAGTCAATTAAAATTCATATTATAAATAATAGCGTAAGAATAAATTATTTAAATTTAACAAATCTTTAGTTCTTTTTCTATAGAAATTCGTACAAAAGTGAGTAGTGACGAGAGTCGGTTGCGTCTCCACATGAGCTTGATATGTTTGTGTGTGTGTGTTAATATGAATGAAGGTGCTTGATAACTTTGATATGCAATTCTCCAGTCGTACACTTACATACTTAAAAGACAATTCGAATTCGACTTACAGTAGGGTGCATGCTTTTGTTTTTAAAACTTATTTTTAATTTTCTTTTTCTTTTTTAAATAATAACAGAGCACTTTGTCGAAAAAGTCTCACTTAAAAAAAAATATTGCATGCGATTTTTTTTAAAAAGGTTTTTCTCTCGTTTAAACATAATTTCCGAGCAGGTACATCTAACGGCACAAGAACGTTGACAACATTAATTGCGGGATATAACAGAAATAGTTCGATTGAATGCCAGATTATGTGATTTGTCCAGAATGGTGTTAGACTTCAGACTGTCAATGATTCACGTGGGTCAGTAGTCGTCGTCGTTACCGATCCGATCCATTCTGATACTAACCATTTTCTTCCGATATCAAGAGTTCATATTCATGCGCGGCGAAGCGATCCCAATCCGAGGCCTTGGATAAAAAAAATAAATATAATTCAGTTCTATATTAGAGAAAAAAAGGGGGCAAAAATTCCGCCACCCTAATGCTCACATATTCATCTCTCTGCGTGGCAAACGGATCCCGTTGTTCGTGATCCAGATATTTCTCCAAATTGAAGAACGTATCGAAGAAGACATGCGTCATCTTGCAGCGTTTCAAGTCACCCAACGAGATGGCATCATGTTGTTGTGGCTTAATCATATCCAACATCTATTGAGAAGAGTAAATTTGATTTTTTTTTTTTTGTTGTACTAGGTACAAAATCCTCTTCGAATAGCAGCTCAATACTGACCTGGCATAGACAATCCTCGAATGGCAATGTTTCAATACCAATCGATTCCATACGCTGTTGCTGTTCCTCATAGAAATACTCCAATTCATACATTGAGAGCAGACCGTCGCCATCGAGGTCCATACACCGGAACCAATACTCGATCGCCGTCGGTGTTCGTTTATCCTCCTCGGAGAGCAGGAACCAAACAAAGTCCGTATAGGACATTTTCGGCTCATCGTCCGGATGCTTTCTATTATCGGTACGCGTAACACAACCGGAGAATATACGCTCCACAATGCGTGACGATAGTGCATGATCACTATGCCGCGCCAGATCGTCCTGACTGATCAGCAGATCATGATCCTTATCGAGCTCCCAGAATTTACAGTATATAACATAAAAGTGCTCATAGCTAAAGAAGGCCATTATCTGATTGATATCGTCCTCTTCTTCCAGTAACGTTATGATCTACAGAAGCAAAAGAACGACACATATCGATAACTCTCTCTCTCTCTCTCTCTCAATCTCTCTTATTATGTTCGATCGACTCACCTCGAGGAGATCGGATTTTTTCAGCTCCGAAATTGTGATCTTACCCGACCAACTACGATTGACCGAATAGAAAATGCGCGCAATCACCGTGTGCACATATCTGGAATGGAATTCAGTGGCCTCTTTGAGGAATGCCAAACCCGGATGTGTGTCGACGACATCTTGCACTAACGGTACCAGATCCTCGGGCGCGATATACGAACGAAAGCGTTGGCCACGCGAATGTATATAAACGAAACGGGACGCGGCATCGTGGCAATAAATGTTCATTCTACGGGAAGGAGGGAATTTTCATTTAGCGGAAATTTGGAATAAAAGCCACTGGATTGACTAACTGTTTCCAAAACTCGAGAAAACGCGATCGTTCGACGAGTCCATTATTATTCTGCTGGCAGAATACCACGACGGGCATGCGCCAGTATAACGGTAGTCCGCAGATTTTCAATATTTTTGGCAGCTCATCTTTGGTCACTTGATTGTTCGGAAATGTATCGAATGCGGCAAGTATTCCACGTATAGTACGCTCCTGAGCGATTTGTGGCTGTGGCTTTCCATGCGGAAAATAAAATCTATAAAGCCAACATTAATTCAGAAATTAATCTAAAAAAAAATATATATATATATAAATCTCTCATCTCTTAACCTCGGTATGTAAACGCTTCTGGTGGTCCTTATTTCTCTTTGAAGCGAATTTTGTTCGGATTGTTGCTGATTGCCCGGCGGTGTTGCATGCAATTTGATCTGAAATCAAAAGAGACAAAACATTTTTATAGCATGCGATAAAGTTTCATAAGCGATAATAAATGTGAATGCAAGAATTGTACTGTACAAGATCGATCAGATCTACTACAGCTAAGCGAGTTAAAAAAAAAACCTAGGCGGCTAGGCGTAGTCACACTTGCCCCGGGGCAAACTATTAGTCACTTTAGTCCCTGGAAAATACTAATTTTCATGAGTTGTCTCAACCTGCTCTAAGGCCACATGGGCTGTATTGGAGATGGAGGTGGCAACGCCGATTAAGCTGTGTTATATGTAATGGTGATCATATAATGTCATGTGATATGTCAAATTTTGTTAGAAAGGCTGCTTCCGTTTATCGTTCTTTCTGTTGTGGACGGTCAGCCGAGTAAGTCGACGAAGTAAGTCTAATTTGTAATCCGTTTTTATTTATGTAATCCTTAAGTTAAATTGTTTTAGAGAAATAAACTTCCCCGCCAGTCATGCTTTAGCGTCTATGCTTACTAAATCCGATGATTTGTGAACATATTTCATTCTGAAAGCAGGAGTTCGATTTCAGTCGGCACATCAGCACATTATCGAAGTTTGCGGTTTCGATTAGTGCACAACAGGCTGCACTTAAGATCCTTCAGGTTGTGGTGCTCTTATAGCTTTCATAATATTAAATAATTTCAACTGTTTTCTCTTAAATGAAGGATAATCTTCGAGACTTAAATGATATTATCCACAGGAATTGAGTCAGATTTTCATTTAAACGTATTCTTTGTACTCAAACGCATCGTTTCATGAAAGAAATAACCCGATAAACGGCTATATATATATAGTATATGAAAGCTCCATTACATAGCTATGGACTTTTTATTGAAATATTTTGACGTTTTTGTTCGAAATTGCGCAAACAAAGAAATCGGACCGACAAAGAACTTCAGTAAACAAATCACATAAAGCAAGGCGAGCAACGCAGGTGGGAAGGCATCGGAAGGCATCAATCGAGTGTGAAAATTAAGTTTCAACAAAGAGAAGGAGGAACGAAGGGTAAGACAAAAGAAACACAATTGAAAATATTTCTACCGAAATGAAGAAAACTTGAGAAAAACATGCGAAAAACCAAATTAAAAATAGCAATAAAAAATGATTATTAAAGAATTAATTTCTTTGAAATACCAAAAATAGAACTACATATGTACATACATCCGAAGCGTTAGCAGAGAATCTACTTAAATCATTTGGTCGTGCGATAGTTGGGGTCACATACGAGGGCTTGAGAGTGGGCCATATGAAGTGAGGACTATAATGCCAATTTGGACCCTAAAAATTTCCCTAACACTTTTCACTCTTGTCTCCACTAAAGGCCAGAAATATTTCTTAATTTTGAGGCGGTTTCCATCAACTGGTAACAGCGGTGTAATATATGAGCATTTCTCAAAGTTGATGTAAACGCCATGGTATTGTCATGCTAAATATGATCGTCGGAGAGCCCCACCAAAAAGGCAATATGCACCAATGCTGCACAATACGGATGGAGGGCAGGCAGATTGAAAAACATGGATCGATGAGATGAAAATATATCAGCAAAGGATGGATCTCAGCGATGACATGATCCAGCATCGAAATGTCTCCAGGAGGGTGCCTTCACCCCAGGAGGAGCATAAACGAATCCGAAAAGAGGTAAACTAAGGTTAAGAAGAAGAAATTGATGCTATTTTCGTGATCAGCACCCTCAAATTAGTATAAAAATTGTCTTTCGGCGATGCCCATTTTTGCGTTCACAGATTTCACCTATAATTCTCATTAGGTTCATAATTTAGGTTGCGTATAAGGTGGAACAATTTTGACCGTCTTTAGGTACTTCGAAGTAGATTTCCGTGACGTTTTAAGAAGTGTCGATGCCAATAATATCGACATTAATTAGTATCAATATATATCGATCAATGTATATCGATAAATATATATCGATAATCATATATCGATAAATATATCGGTAAATACTTATATTGACAAATATATATCGATTAATAAATCGATAAGCATATTTAGATATATCGATAAACATATTTCGATATATCGATTAATACCCATTTTGATACGCGCAAGTCGATCGATTCATCGCTTGATATTTATCGATAAATATATGAAATATCCATGATCGGAATTTCTGCAGTAGGGTGCTGAGATCAAATACCCACTCCTCAGGAGGAGCATGAGCAAATCTGAAAGGTTTTTATTAATTTTCCAGAAATAATATATACATATGTCAGAGGACGATATACACTCCAATCTTGGAATTAATGGGTTTTTCCTAATTTTGACCGAAGCCTTCAAGCTAACTCCGAAATAAATTCGAAAAAAAAATCAAGAAGTTGCTAACTTTTCAGTTCTAGGATTGATGAAAATTCTTTCGTCATAAACCGAAAACTTTGGGCTTTGACTGGGGCATCAAGACAGATGTGAGGATTGATTCGGAGTACCGGGGCTTTGAGGTTTGACCAAAACATATGCATTCTTTCCCCGGATACAAGCATCGAATGAGCAAGCAAATTTTGTATCCAAATGAATTCAATAGGTTGAACTTCATATGCCCGAAAATACTTTAAATTGAACCACTGGGAATTTTTGTGGGAATTTTATTGAGAAAAAAAAGGGGAAAAGGATAAGAAAGTATCCCAAAACTTCTTGGGGTGTTGCAAAAATGCCTTTGAACTTCTATAAATCTATTCTGATTTATTTTCAATGTACATCTTGAAACATCCTCCCAAAAACATAAAATGAAAAAAGATTTATTACTTCCCCAGCTTCACTAGATTAGCTCAGAAATGTGGGAAAAAAATACAAAAAAAAAAATAAATTCCAAACAACACCACACGAAAAAAAAAAATGCAAGATAATAGCTCAAAAAAGAACTAGGAAAAAAAAATTGAAATTAGACAGACATCGCTTCCCGAGGAGAGCCGTTGTGTATTGCGAACGGGAAAGATAATTTCAAGGCGAAATGCGTTGTAAATCGATTGTGCTGGCGATTTTCTAATCTGAACAAGACATTTGGGGATTACCGATAATAGCATGCATGAACACTGATTGAACGAGAGGCGTTGGGCAGATTGAATTCAATTGCGGACAGTTTTGGGGGAGAAGCGTCCAATAAATTTTTGCGTGTGTAGATTGTTCATTCTTATGCGAGCGTGTATAGCAGGGGCGGACTGGGGGTCAAAGGTCCCACCGGGCACTTGAAAAATGGGGCTTCGTTTCATAAGAAAAAAAGAAAAACGTAACAGCTAAAAAGCACAGCGAACTGGGGGCTTTTGCCCAGTTGCCCATGGGCCCAGTCCGCCCCTGGTGTATAGAGAGTATAGAGCTTAGCTGTTTTTTGTCACGACGAGCGAACCTTCAAATCGTTTTTTGTTGTAGTTTTTACTACCTTTTTAAGTTGACCGATTTTAAGGTTGTCCGATTTTTAAGGTTGGCCGAACTTTAAAAATAATGGAAAATATTTGGGCCCCCAGTGAGCTGTATCTGGGATCAATACTTAAGGATTTTAAAAAAATAATTTTTTTCTTAGGTAATGCCCGGTGGGCCCTTTGATCCCCAGTCCGCCCCTGCGATATACACTCAAAGTGTCTCAAAAAAGGCCAAGATTCGCTTGAAAATGCCGAAATAAGCCCTGTTGCCAGATTTTTTATTTTAATAGATATTTCTCATAAATGTCTGAAAATCCCTTAACCCACAAATGCCCGCTGTACCTATCAAAGTTCACACGAATGATCAAAATGGCTTTTCGGAATTTTTTTTCAATCCAACTTACATAGACTTTCCCTAACAGTTCCACATTAAAAAATGGTGCCAATATACCCTGAGTTATTATACATTTTCATAGGTTTTAGGCATATCTTATTGGGCGTTAACGGGTTAAATTTGTTTTTGGAATCTCCTAAAAACAAAATTTTGGCCCCATAAAAATTCCCCTAATGAGTTTGCTCTCATAAGTCTCTCCTAAGGACCGTAAACTCCCGTTAACTTTTGCACTGATACAATTTTTAAGAAATCAGTCCGCCATTTTGGACCCGCCATTTGGTTTTGTTTTTTTTTTAACTGAGTTCACATTTGAGCTGAGCGACCCCAAAAATCCCCTAACCCATAGTTTTGACACTATAAAATAAATTTTAAGAAATCAGTCCGCCATTTCGAACCCGCCATTTTGTTTTTTTTTTTAAACTGAGTTCAGATTTGAGCTAAGCGACCCCAAAAATCCCCTAACCCATAGTTTTGACAATATAAAACAATTTTTAAGAAATCAGTCCGCCATTTTGGACCCGTCATTTTGTTTTTTTTTTTAACTGAGTTCACATTTGAGCTGAGCGACCCCAAAAATCCCCTAACCCATAGTTTGACAATATAAAACAATTTTTAAGAAATCAGTCCGCCATTTTGGACCCGCCATTTGGTTTTGTTTTTTTTAACTGAGTTCAGATTTGAGCTGAGCGACCACAAAAATCCCCTAACCCATAGTTTTGACATTAAAAATTAAATTTTAAGAAATCAGTCCGCCATTTTAGACCCGCCATTTTGTTTTTGTTTTTTTTTAACTGAGTTCAGATTTGAGCTGAGCGACCCCAAAAATCCCCTAACCCATAGTTTTGACACTATAAAATAAATTTTAAGAAATCAGTCCGCCATTTTGAACCCGCCATTTTGTTTTTTTTTTTTTAACTGAGTTCAGATTTGAGCTAAGCGACCCCAAAAATCCCCTAACCCATAGTTTTGACAATGTAAAACAATTTTTAAGAAATCAATCCGCCATTTTGGACCCGACTTTTTGTTTTTTTTTAAACTGAGTTCAGATTTGAGCTGAGCGACCCCAAAACTCCCCTAACCCATAGTTTTGACAATATAAAACAATTTTTAAGAAATCAGTCCACCATTTTGGACCCGCCATTTTGTTTTTTTTTTTTAACTGAGTTCAGATTTGAGCTGAGCGACCCCAAAAAACCTCTAACCCATAGTATTGACAATATAAAATAATTTTTAAGAAATCAGTCCGCCATTTTGTTTTTTTTTAAACTGAGTTCAGATTTGGACTCAGCAATCTCGAAAAACTCTAATTTAGAAGTTTCAGAATTTTGGCAAAAATTTTCTTATTCTGGCCCATATTAAGACCTTTCCGCCCCTCCGGATATTCTATGAAATTCCCAAGAGGTCCGCTAAAAGCTCGAAAATATTCACCACATTCACGTAAAAAAAAAAAAAGGAAGTACTTTTACTTTTTGTTCACACCTCGCATATGCAAGATGCTTTTTTGGCAAACAATATATTGGAACAACCTTAGATCGATCAATCAATATGTTCTTGTACCCATTATACCTCTTGCGCCAGCATTTAGTATAAGAACTGAAATCGTTATTGTTGTTGTTTAATTGCACACACATATATTGTTGTTGTATCAACGGCTTGATTTTTTTCTATTTTTTTTTTTTTTTGCATTAAACGTGTTTTTTTTTGCCTTCTTTTGTTTTCATTTTCAAAGAGGAAAATCGAAATTTTTTTCTTTCTTCAGCTCGTTAGATAATCACAGCGAATTTTCACGGTTATAGTTATTTAATTTCGAGCGATTTTCATTAAAAAAATTCATTTAAAAAAAAATATTCTAATATTAATAATTAAATAAAATTTACTCACGCTGACTTTGCGCAGGCTCTTTGGGAGCACATCCAGATCGGGTCGCTTGATATTCAAGAACGAATTCCGTACGCCGGGACATTTTTCGAACATCAAGACCCTTTCGGCGACGGAGCCACGCGTCAGGAAGGGCCGATTTACAGCTGGAAGATTTGTTTTTTTTTTTTTCATTATTATCGAATTAATTAATTTAATTTTCTATATTAATTCATTTGAGATTAATTACGTTTATCCTGTGTGGAAGCTGGACGCCCGAACTGAGCTTCGTTGGCGCTGGCATGCTGCTGCTGGAAGTGTTACTATTGATGCTACTGTGTGCGTTACCGTTACCGTTACCGTTGACCTTGTTATTGCCCGATGGAGCAATTTCCATAACAGGTTGTTGCTGCTGCTCCTCCGCCGTGCTAGATGCAGCAGCTGCGGCTGCCTTTGAACTATTTCCACTTTTAACACTCTTCGGCGCTTTCGCTTTACCCGTTGATGTTGTTATCGCTGATGATTTTTGTGCCGATGTTGTTGAACGTTGCGCTGCATTGTCGCCTAATGCCTGCGATTGCTTTTTCGCACCACCACCACCACCGCCGCCGCCGCTACCACTACTAGTGCCATCGCCAATATTACTGTCCAATGCTTTGTTGATTGATTGATGATCGACTGTTTTGACAGAGCTCACCACATTTGCTAGTGGTGGCGTCGCTGCTGCCGCTAGGGTCGCTATTTTCGCGCCGTTGATCGTCGCTGCTGCTGCTGCCGTTGTTGTTGTTGTTGTTGTTGTGGGTGACGACGTCTTGGCTATTGTGCTCTTCGTTGTAATTGATTTTATTTTCGATGGCGTCGTCGGTGCTATTGTTTTTCCACTCGTGCTGCTGAGATCGCTCGTGTTGACGATCAATTTGCCTATTCCGCTGGCATCATCATTGATCGTCTCACCAATAACATTCGAGCCAATACTATTGTTGCTTTTATCACTTAAACTACTAACACTAATTGGCTTAATATTATTGTTGCTTTTGGTGTTGTTGTTGTTGTTGTTGGCATTCTTGGCGGCTTTTTTCACACTATGGTGAGTTGCTGTTGTGATCGTATTATTATTGTTGTTGAGTTGCTCGTTTTCATTCAGCAATTTTGTTATTTTCGTTTTGGTGACAATTGGTGAGTCCGTCACCGTGGTGGATTCCAACAATAATTTCGCTGGCGATTTCGGACGCTTTACTTTGGTGGTGGTGACTTTCGTTGTCGTTGCTTTCTTTGGTTCATTGCTGCGATGTTGGTGGATTATTCTCCTGCAACAATTCTTTGATTTTCAACAAATTTTGCGTTTGCAAATGTGAGAGACTATTTACATCGAGTTGTATGGCATCGAAGCCTAAATCTAAATTTAAATTGATATCAAGCGTTGGCGCCGCCACCGCCGACGCCGCCGCCGCTCCTTTTGCCAATGTGCGTTTTGTTGTTGCTGCTGATTTGGCTGCTGTTGTTGCTGCTTTTGCTGTCGATGGTGGGGAAACTGATGTTGGCGTTGTTGGTGTACTGTGCTTATTAGCTAAAATGCTAATGTTGTTATTATTGCTGCTGTTGTTGTGGTGCGTTGCTGCGCACTGTTGACATTTTTCACGCATGCATTATTTTTGATGGGAGTTGCTGTCGCCGTAGCCGTCGTCGTCACAGACAACGATGATGACGGTGCTGCTGTTAATGACGATGCTTTCGGTGAGGATGTTGATAATGATGGCGATGGCGATGATGCTCTTGTCGATGACGTTGTTTTCGCACTCGACGTGTTGTTGTTGCTGCTGGTGTTGTCGCTCCCGATGATTTTGCCAATTTTTTTCCGCTCGAATTCTCATGACTTTTAGCCGATTTGAGCGAAATCACCGACGCCGCCGCCGTCGAAGTTGGCTTCTGTTGTATGCCCGATGTTTTTAATGTATACTGTTTAAGAGCGCCACCGCTACCGCCACCGCCACCAATAACGCCAGTTTTTTGCGTCATTTTATTGCCAATATTTTCCGGCATGATTCCCGCCGCTATGCGATCGTCTGCCAAAGATGTTGTCGTCGATGTCGTCGATGTCGTCTCCGTCGGACGTTGACTTTTGTGTAGACTCAGTCCACCGAGACCAGCACCGCCGCCGATGTTGATGCCTCCAGCACCGTATGTTGATTTAACGCCTCTTTGTTCTTTGTCTTTGATGACGAATTGACTGACCAATTTCTGTAGTCCTTCCGTCGGTGTTGTTGTATTGACAGCTGCCTCAACACTGCCACCGAATATGTCTATCGCTTCAATTGGAACGCTCCGCTGCTGGTGCTGCTGCTGATCGACATTTGCTGCCACCGTTGCTGCATTTGCATAAATGTCCAAGATTTCCGTTGGCGCTAGTCCACGACTCTTCCATGTACGATAGATGGCATCGGCGTGCTCAGAGATTTTCTTCGAGATCTCCTCGATCTCCTTTGACGCGCACGACTGATCGACGAACGATGAGGATGGCTTCTTGCCCTGCGTCGTTTTGGTGGATTTTGTTATTTTGATGCTGTCGTTGCTTGTTGTCAATGTTGCTGAATTATGCTGTTGTCGTTGCTGTTGTGTGTTGTTGGTATATTCCTGGTGTTGGTGTTACTGTTGTTGATGATTTTGTTGTTAGTTGAATTGTACTACTGTTGGATGGTGCTTGCATAATTGTTGTTGTGTGATCGTCGAAGAAAACGTCACTGTTTCCCGAGGGCTATTTGCATTACTGCATTTTTGGGAAATGACAAAAGTTCGTGCCGATTTTTTTTTTGCTCTTCTTCTTCGTTCGTTTGTTGATCACTCGTTCACAGGAATTTAATTCTTTTTTTGAAATTATTTTATTTTGATATTTGTTTTTTTTAAATTTATTTATTTATTTATTTATTTTTTCTTTCATTCGCTCCGCCCCGGCACTTGTCTTTTCTAGTGAGAAATCATTCAAAAAAAAATCCCTTCTCTCTCTCTTTGCGCGTTCTGGTTCTCTCACATTTTCCGCGTACGCTTTACGTATTCGCACCCGTACACACGACTCTTTACACGGTTCCGTGTAGCGAAATTCTATTTTTAAATTCGATTTTCCTATATTTTCTATAGGCTTTAATTTTTTTCACCCCCCTTTTTTTGTGCTTGTTCTTTTTTCTTTCTTTCAGTAACGTTTTTCACACATGTATGTAGACTCGAAATTGAGGTTTTCTTTTTTCGCTTTCTCGCGTTTTTTTTTTCCTCTTAAATTTAATTAAATTTGCACGTTTTCTTCCCGTTCGAAAATCCGGACGTTTTATCACTTTTTTCCGTCTTCCTTTAAAACTTCGGTAAAAATTCAGGTTTTTTTCTTTATTTTTTTTTTTTAGAATTTTTTCCCCTTTTATAAATTTTCGAGATTTTTCACATTTTGGGCATAATTTTCCAAAAATATATCTCATGAAAATGAAATTTTTTTTTCGTTTTTTCTTTTTTTGTGTGTGTTGTTTTTTCCTTTCGGTTTCTATGTTCGCTTTTCTCCGATTTTCATATGGCAGGCACGTAGCGAAGCGTAACGTTCCGTAAAGAAACTGAATTTATTCGAAATCTTTTGAGTCGGATTGAGCGATTTTCATTCCGTCTGACGTCGTCTGACGTCGGCGAGAGAACGCATGTTCTTTTTAGACGCCAGCGTCAGCGGCAACTATTTGATGGGATGATGATCTCTAATATCCGTTTCTCATAATAGATCTTCTCCGTTGGCGCTCTCGCACTCGCTCTCGATTCAGAGTTTCGTAGAAAGATTACTTCCCTCTTGACTGAGATACTCTCTTGGGTTTTGTTTTGGAGCATCGAACAATCGAAACATTTGAAACAGTCGAGCCTTAGATAAAAATTTAAACTTTTCGGGGTTATTATTGTCGGCTTATTTGACAGCGAATTCGATTTATTTATGTAGGTTAAAAACATTTGATTGTTCGATTAATCGATCAGCTGTTTGATTTGACAGAATAAATTCAACTTATATGCCTGCCACACAAATGTCAAATTTGTTCTGAAATTTTTTGAAATTGCTCAATTTCGATCTACGTGTGGCAGGCATATTAGGGGACATCCATTAATTACGTCAACATATTTTCTTCAGCTTTGGACCCCGTCCCCCCTATGGTGAGTTTCAGTGAGACTTTTTAGCACTCGATTTGCCAATTTGGTGAGATTTTCTAGACCCCTTCCCCCCTAGTTTTGTTGACGTAATTAATGGACGTCCCCTTATAGTAAATCTAGTCATGTGAATCGTGACTTGTCAGCTGATTCAACCTGGTATATGAGAAATGTGTATATCCTGCTAGTCAAAACGTATCGCAGCGTACAGTGACGGAGAATAATCTATTAAGGGGTGTTTATTTTAAGACTAACCAGGAAAAGTGGAAAACACTGGAATACACTGAAAAGAATTATTAACTTTTCTTTCGACACTTTTTGAATACACTGGAATACACTGAAAAGAATTATTAACTTTTCTTTACACTCTTTGAATACGTTGGAATACACTGAAAAGATTTATTAACTTTTCTTTACACTCTTTGAATACGCTGGAATACACTGAAAAGAATTTTTAACTTTTCTTTACATTTTTTGAATACACTGAAAAGAATTATTAACTTATCTTTACACTCTTTGAATACACTGGAATACACTGAAAAGATTTATTAACTTTTCTTTACACTTTTTGAAGTACACTGGAATACACTGAAAATAATTATTAACTTTTCTTTACACTATTTGAATAAAATGGAATACACTGAAAAGAATTATTAACTTTTCTTTACACTCTTTGAATACACTGGAATACACTGAAAAGAATTATTAACTTTTCTTTACACTCTTGAATACACTGGAATACACTGAAAATAATTATTAACTTTTCTTTACACTTTTTGAATACACTGAAAAGAATTATGAACTTTTTTTCCACTCTTTGAATATACTGGAAAACACTGAAAATAATTATTAACTTTTCTTTGCACTTTTCGAATACACTGGAATACACTGAAAAGAATTATTAACTTTATCTTTACACTCTTTGAATACACTGGAATACACTGAAAAGAATTATTAATCTTTTCTTTTCACTTTCTGCAAAATTTTTTCTCAGTTCAAAATTTAAAAAAAATGTCGATTCCTTGCTTTATTAACTATCAGTCGCCATTTGTTACATCTTTCTATCTTAATCCGATTTTGAGATAAAAAAAATTTGAATAAAGGCTACCTAGAATGGATATTTCAGGGATATTTCAAGGACCACCACGCCATAGGATCCTAAAATTGGTTTCCGCAGTGTAGCACCTTTCCAAAACTCAACATAACCTTAAAATTCTTTACGGGGAGCCGATTGCCTTCCTGAGGCGGTAAGATCCTTTAGATTTTTGAGATGTCGGATGCTATGTACGATATGGCCAGAGAATAGGGGTCAACGCTCTCTTCTTTGCGACTAAGAAAACAGCTGATGTGTTGCTGCGTTTTGATAAGCTGCCATACAATACCATACGATTTCATTGTTTCCATCTTAATCCTTAAACTTTATTAAAATATCCCTTTGGATCAAAAGAGAGAAGAGAAATTTAACTTCCGGAATATTTTCATTATAATTTTCCCTACTAGTTTTTGATTTTAAGGCTTTTAAAATTATTCTTCGGCTATTGTGGCTGGTCAGAAATACAAATATCTTAAACAAGGACTATCGGAATGGATCAAGGACTCTCAGTTTGAACATGAAGCCTTGAATCGTAATCAAAACTAAATTCTGGTTTTCGAACAATCTCTTTCTTTGGAAGTCTATTGAGCTCCGTTCATCAACTTATTTCCTCCTGCCGCACATTAAGCATCAATAAGGGACTTAAAAACGATCCTCACTATAGTGAAGGCCTTCTCAGGTGGATCTTCACTTTCATATCACGGCATGATTGATCAGATCATAGATCTTAGGCTTCAAACAGACAACAAAGACCCTGAAAAAATGGTAATTCGGACCGGTTTTTAATGGGTATGAATATTGCACGATCGTTTCTTAAATAATTTTCATCAAGATCGTTCTTTAATTGCCTTCTTTGGGTGTCTAAAAAATCAGTTCTTCGTCTGCTATAACTATCCACATGGTGGGTCTTTGAACACTCGTCTATAACTATATATAAGACCGCTTTTTTGTCCTTCAAAACTGTCTGTGTGATCAGTCCTTCGACTTCTATAAGTATCTATGAGTTCGGTCCTTTATTTTCTATTATTTTCTAAAAGATCAGTCCCTCATCTTCTATAACTATCTCCAATACCGGTCCTTTGTCTTCTATAATTGCCTACTACATGAGCCCTTTAATTCTTTTCTATAAATTTATTCAAGATCGGCCCCTTATCTTCAATAATTGTCTACAGGCCGGAGAGTTTAAATTTTTACCACTTTCTTTTGGATCAAGAAAAGTCTCTGTGAAAGCTGTACCCACCTCCAATTGAGTGTTCTTCGCTTCCCGCTTTCGACTTCATTCAGAATAAAAATTGAAATGACATCATAAACCCTAATTATCTGAGATATTCTGCCATAGTTTCTCACATTAAAAATTAGAAAATGTAATTTTCAATCGAACTACTCGAAATGACAGCACATTTTTTTAACCCTTTACAGCTAGAGATATGTCACATTGTCACAATTGGAAGTACTCAAGTGCATTGCGTCATCTATCAGAGAAATGACACAGCAGTGTCATTTATTTCAATCTTAGAAGAATTCCATTAAATAAAAATTGAAATGATCATCATAAACCCTTAATTATCTGGAGATAATTCTGCCATAGATTTACTTCACATTTATAAAATTAGAAAATTGTATAATTTTCAATCGAACTATCGAAAATGAAAATCAAGCACATTTTTTTAAACCCTTTACAGCTAGAGATTATGTCACATTGTCACAATTTGGACAGTTAACTCCAAGTGCATTGCGATCATCTTTAATCTAGAGAAATTTGACATTCAGCTAGTGTCATTTAATTTCAATCAATGGAAAGAAGAATTCCGATTATTTGCAAAAACTTAAATGTTTCTGTGTCTTAACCCTTTAATGCATTAGGGGAAAATTTCTTCTCATAGAATATTAACGATTTCTAGCATTTTCTATTTACAACATAAATCGTTGCTATAAATCTTTAAACTAATATGGGGACAAAATTGTCCAAATCTACGTTAAAGGGTTAACTCAGTACAGCGATTTATTAAGCTTTCGTTTACAATGTTTCACAATAGCTGTAGTTATATAATTCATTTTCAGCGAATTTACTCCCTCACTTTAAAAGAGAAAAAAATTTTCGTATCTTTGAATCGCTAAGGCACTATTACGTCACCGATCGTGACCGGGAAAGTCAATAGATTTGATCTGTAAAGTGTCCAATTAGTTCTGTCAGGCTGCCTGCACGTAAATAACAATGTTCATGGCGCGTAATTTTGCTGGAGCTTGAAAAATTGTGTTTCAGACTTACACTCAAAATCGATATTAATTTAATGATCAAAGGAAATTTATCTCAATTTCTAAAAATGCATAAAATTAATTGCTAAGTAGTGGGAGAAAAGAAATTGAAATGTAACAAAATGAAATACTTGACGAGTTATGAAATCTGTGAGGGGCTTTGGAAGATCAGTATATTTAGAGATCATTAAAATTAAATTGATATTTTTCCAAATGATCTGACTGGAGCATCTCTCGACTGCTGGATAAATAATGGCCAGAAAAGATCTTAATCTTTAACCTGGTGTGTTGTGATTGGGTATTTAGACTTCAATATCCATATTTCTACTTTAACATCATCGCATGGTTGATCAGATCATACGTTTTGAGCTTCAAAGGGACAACAAAGTCCCCTCGGCTTACGGAAAATTGGGGCATTCGGACCAGTTTTTGATGAGGAAAAATATACCTTGATCTCTTTAAAAATAAATGTTTACAAGATCGGTCCTTCAGTGGTCTTCTAAGTTAAAGTTCTACAAGTTCTTTCTTTTGTCTTCTATAACTATGTATAAGACCGGTCCTTTGTCTTTTATAGCTGTCTTCAAGATCGGTACTTTGTCTGCTATGACTGTCCATAAGATCGGTCAATTAATAGTAGTGTATAATTATGTATAAAATCGCTCATTGTCTTTGATAACCGTTTGTTAGATCAGTCTTTTGGCTTCTAAAATTATCTATAAGATCGTTCGTTTCAATTCTTCAACTTCCTACAAGATCAGTCCTTTGTCTTCAGAAACAGTCTACAAGATTGATCCTCTTATCGTCTTCAATATTTGTCTTCAAAATCGATTCAATATTTTCCTTTAAAGATGCCTGCAAGATCGTTCCATTGATTTGCATAACTGTCCTCAAGATCAGTTCATTGTTTTTTATAATTGTCTACTGGATTGGTTCTTAAATTGTTTGCAGATCCTAAAAAGTGGCTCAAATTACGGGTCTTCAGTTTTCTCTAATGTTACTGTCTATAATATCGACAAAAGATCGATAAAGTATTTGAAAGATCCTCAATTATGAAGTCTAATTCAGTGTTACACCGAAAAAAAATTTAATTTTCGAGTATAATACAAATTCGAATAATTTTAAAAGCGATAAAATTTGGTGAATTGTTGTTGTGTTTGTTTTAGCCCCGCCAACGTCTCAAATAATTTCTAATAATCACGCATTCCGGACACAATAAAAATCGTCAAAATCGAAATTGAATTACAAATCGAAATTTCAACTCGACCGAATCAATTCTTATGATAATCGCGACGCGCACGTATTCCATTCTTCTTCATTTTCATTTTCATATTTTATTGCCTAATTCCATTGATCGATTTCTTCACTTTTCACCTTAAAAAATTAATTTTTTTTTTGGAATTTTCGGTACTCGAATTCGTTTCGCTAGCTCGAAAGATCCAACTGAGACTATCGCCGGCGCTCCTCGCACTAGTCACTGGCATGAGATCAGCACCAGCCGCAGCAGCAGCAGGTTCAATAGATCAAGACGATCGCGCTCGCGCTCGCGAGCGTATAATACAGTGCAACAGTCGATCGGACTCAAACTCGAATGAGTCGTTCTAACCGAGTCCACCATGGTGCATGGCGTGTCTCTTTTTACTCCCACTTCCAAAAAAATCCATTTATTATTTCTTTTAATATTTCTTTTATTTTTGTGCTCTTCGTCGTTGTTGTTTTTGTTGTTGCTAGAATACGCAAGTGCCAAATGCGCTTCCATATCTGCCCCTCCGCTTCGCGTCGCATAGTGTCGATCGGTTGCGTCTTAATTGAATAGCTTCCGCACCCGCATCTATTGCTCGTGGATCATTAAAACTGTGTATTTACTTTACATGTGTACCTATATATTTTGTTAGATCTTCGGTTCTGGAATTTATTTCACTCTCAGAATTTTATTCTTTCTTTGTTCAAAATAGAAATACGTATGGAAACTGGGAGACACATCCATCTATTCGTCTATCCATATCTGCTCCAGTGATTTTAATTCTCATAAATTTGATTCTCTCCCAATCATCGTCCCAGCTAAATTGTAGAAAAAATCCCTTGGTTCATTCATCCCTTTCCTTTACCGATCTACCAAGTCTATGAACGATCTACCAAGTCTATGAAGCCGGGGCATGATACACTGTAGCACTGTCCGTCCCTCCATCCATCTGTCTGTCCGTCCCTCCATCCGTCTGTCTGTCCGTCCGTCCATCCGTCTGCTGCCGTATGTTTGTCTATCGTGTTATTTTTTTTTTTGTATATTTTCGTAGCTAAATGGCACTTGATCTGTACGTGGATCGCTGGGTAGGTACATAAATATACATAGTTTGGAGTCTGTCTATGCACTCTCTTTAGTTCTTCTCATCGGTGTATTAGCATTAGTTTCAGCTTCGGCTTCGGCTTCTCATGATGATCGGTCGATGTCGCGATGTTTCGCTGTTGCCTACGCAACACAACACTCCGAGGAACTCTTGAGTGGGTACACGAAATTTCTTGTGACGACGTGATTTTTGGCTCTTTACTTTGCATTTTTTTTCATTTTCTCTGTTTTGTTTTGTTCGATTTCTTTGGCAAACATGCTTGCCCGTCCGTCCGTCCGTCGTCCGTCCGGCTGTCATTTTTGAGCGTTGTCCCACTAATCATTCCAACGCATACGATTATTCAATTTTTATTGTACACTCACAGCTACTGTGCCTACTGAAACTAATTAAATTGACTCCGAGCAGTCGCCGTCGTCGTCGGATATTCGCACATGGGCTGCATAGAAACATTTTTCTTAATGACTCTCCTCCTTAAGTCAAGTTAATTGCTTTGAGAACCGTTCGGCATGATTCAAGTTATTGCATTGAGCAGTGCCACAAAAATCGACCATACTCAATTGAAAGAAAGAAGAAAAAAAATGGGGGAAGAAATACGCAATGTGTATTTTGATAAAAAAAATATAAAAAGCCAGATACTCGTAAGTACTCCCATTTAGTGAGATAGGTCACCAAATGAGCAGGCAGAGGACAAGAAAAAAAAACCAATTTCGATGGGAAACAGAACAAAGCACTCTTGTGATGTAATCCTATTGAGTGAAGAACTCTTCTTCTTTTAGATACTGCTCCAAAGATTTGCGTTATAGGAATATAATCAATAATTCTACTGCAGTTCCTGATTGTACTTAGTAAATGTAGAGAATTCCTAGATTGAATTTTGCTAGATTGACTACAGGTCATTTTTAAATCGATCTCAAAAAGTGTGGCCGAGAATTAGGTTGCGCAGATACTTACGCTTATATCTCGTAATCCATTTCTTCTTTTTTTCTCCCATGTATAACAAAGTTTTAGCCTTAGACATGGAGATAAGAACTGTATAATAACTGATCCGAAAAAACTCAATCTATAAGCTTCAAATAGCAAATATCTCAAAAGTTTAACAATTTATTCACTTCATTTTTCCATTTCTGGTCTATAGCTCCCAAACTCACGCTTTAAATTGGTCTCTGTTTAGTTTGACCCGCTTCCAATTTAATGGAATCCTTTAAAAAAAATTTTTTGTTTATATAACCACCTCAACAATCACAACAACACCAATCGCCTTGGATAAAGCCGAATCGCTCCTGTCACGATCGCCACTGTAAGAACCTCGTTCCTTTAAATTAAAACAATATGAATAAGGTTTAAAGGATTTCTTTTAGTCTTTATTTATATTATATATATATCTTCAGCTCCCCTGTCTCCAATCAGTGTTGCCAGGTAGCTCCCCCTAAAACAACTCCTTAACTCCCCCAAGATTCGAAATGTGCCCCCAAAAAAGTACAATAGTTATGCAAATCAAAGGAACGATCTTGCAGGCATCTTTAAAGGAAAATATTGAATCGATTTTGAAGACAACTATTGAAGACGATTAGAGGATCAATCTTGTAGACTGTTTGTGAAGACAAAGGACTGATCTTGTAGGCAGTTGAAGAATTGAAACGAACGATCTTATAGACAATTTTAGAAGCCAAAAGACTGATCTAACAAACGGTTATCAAAGACAATGAGCGATTTTATACATAATTATACAATACTATTAAGTAAATGACCGATCTTATGGACAGTCATAGCAGACAAAGTACCGATCTTGAAGACAGCTATAAAAGACAAAGGACCGGTCTTATAGATAGTTATAGAAGACAAAAGAAAGATCTTGCTATATAGCTATAGGTATATCTTGCTATAGCTATAGAAACCACTAAAGGACCGATCTTGTAAACATTTATTTTTAAAGAGATCATGGTATATTTTTCCTCATTAAAAACTGGTCCGAATATAAGGCAATAAAATATGAAAATGAAGAAGAATGGAGTGTCCGGAATGCCCAAATTTTTTTCGGGCCTTATGATCCGATTCCAAAGCGCCTTATGTCCTTGGCCTTTAAGTCATCGCACCGATAAACAAAACCTCCACTAGGATTGAGTCCAGGAAATCGAGAAAGTTCAATTCAAGCTAATCAAAAATAAATTAAAAATAATAAATTGAGTCTAGAAAAGGTATTTCAAAATCGGCAAGAACTTTTTGCCCAACCAAAAAAAAAAAAAAAAAATACTCTCCTTAAAATCAATGCAAGTTATATCCCAATGTCACATGCCCGAATACTTAAATGCTTATACATAAGTCGAGTTATGTGCACAAAAAGAATTCAACAAAATTGCTTTAAGTGATGACAGAAAACATTGAAACACTTTCGGGAAGCCACCTAAATGAAATATTGACATTGGCTCTGGTCAGACTCTCGCTAAGCTGGGCTCGTCTTTCAAAGAGCAACAAAAACATTTCAAAAAAAGAAGAAAAAAATCTATACTTATTAAAAAAATATTAATGAACTAACACCAAAGACACGCGCATGGAAAAGTGAAAAGCAAGAATTTTTCCCCTTTTCGCCTCGAAAGCGATTCTTGGCGTTCAAAATAAAATAGAAAAAAATATTACAAAAAAATACATTGGAAAACATTTTTTGTGCATCCAACATTCTTCAACTTACCCCTTTTCATATTCATATTTAATCTAATTTGGGTTGTTAAGAACAGCAGCAACACCACAGACACACACCCTCCGAGAAAGGTATAAAAATGCATCCTCTTGCGGTGCACGCACGCAGATTAGTTAAACGATCGCCGCGCTCAGTCCACCCCAAACGAAGGAATTTCTTGCCTCGGAGAAATATAAGGAAAAAAAATAGCATTTTTTGAATAATTTGTTGAAAAAGAAATGAGATTTACGATTTCTTAATTTGCTTTCTTTTTCGAAAACGACGAAATTTTTTGAAGACACCGTTTAACGTCTTTTTTTTTTAAATTGTGATATCCGAAATAATTTTTTTTTAAGCATAAATTATGGATAGGTACGGCAGTGATTGAAAGTGCTTTCAAATTAAAAAAAAAATTTATATATATATATACATACATATCTCAGCAAAGTGGAAGTTCATAACGAAGTAATAATTATTTTATTTTTGTTTTTTTATTTTGGAAAAGTAGCTTTGGCTTATCGCAATCCCTGTTGGGACCACATTTTGCCGCACTTGGCAATGGCTCCGTTACGGACAAGGTAAGTTAACTTTGAAGCTGCAGTTGGAGGTACTAAGAACGACTTTAATCTTTAGTGGATAATCTCAGCAAGTCCTTTAGCTTCTTTCATACTTCCGAAGAGAAGAAAAAGTGCTTTGGTAGCGCTTATATTATTTGCCACAGTGGTATATTCAGGAATTATAAGACATAAACCGAAAAAAAATTTGGGGGGACAAGAAGAAGTTTAGAGAGTTTTGGACCAAAAACCCGAAAAATCTATGAAAAAATCTAAGAATTTTGGTACTAAAACGTTTTAAAAAAATTTTTTACAACTAGTCCTTTTAGGACCACTTTGTAACTAGACCCAAACTAGACTAGTTGTAATCAGTTTTTTTTTTAAATGTTAGCGTCAAAATTCTTAGAATTTTTCACTTATTCTATATACCTATAAATTTTCATCGAAATCGGACATAATTAATTTTTCTGTTTTTTTGGTTTTTGGTCCAAAACTCTCTAAACTTCTTCTTGTCCCCCAAAATTTTTTTTCGGTTAATGTCTTATAATTGCTCAATATACCACTGTGGCAAATATAAGTGCTACCAAAGTAGTCTTTCTCTCGCTACGCCCTTTCGAAGAGTAGAAAATCCGCACATATCGACTGTGAAGAAGTCAAGAGCTTATTGACTAACTCCTATACCCGCCTCTGGGCAGGTATTAAAATTTCACTACAATTTGTCGTTGTGTTGACCTGGCTCTTATCGCTCCCCTGCAGTAATGAGCCGGTCAGTTTTCTAAGGACTGCCTTTTGACCGGTCCAAACCCTACCGGTTAAATTATGGCAGTTCGCTCCATCGAATTCGGCTAGCCCGCGATCGGTAATAAAGGGGTTAGTTTAAGGGTAGTCTGTAAATGACACTTTCATCAACTTAGAATATATATAAGAAATTTTGATGTTTATTTTCCTCACTTGACTATCCTAAAACCAGACAAAATTACGACAATTGACCCAAAAAAAATCTGGCCTATGATCAGCCGTTTTGCGGACTAGTTCCTCTCCAATGACAGGCCCATGTTAAAAATGTCAGTTGAATACATTAGAAGTGGAATTATGAGGGGACTAGTACTGGTAACATGAAGGATTGACCCAAGGCTACACTTGGGTCAGTCCATATTACTGCAGGGTCTGTAGTAATGAATTAGATTCGGTAAAATAAAGAACGGACCTATAGGTGAGTCCATTTAGGACCGACCACAAATTTATATGAAATTTATAAGAAACGCGACTGGTCTAGGGCTACCTCTATCGGATTCACCCTCTTCTAGTCCCAAAATGAGCGTTGTTGGGTGAGTTCCGACAGTCAATTTCATCAGATAAAAAATTGTTCTTCCATACAGTAGTTTTGCTATATAAGAAAGTCGAGAGAAATTTCATTCTTATATTTATTTTTTTCTTATATAAGAACGCGTTTATAAGAAAATTCTTTCTCGTAAAAAAAAAACCGTTTATACGAACAATTTTTCTTATATAAACTACCTATATTTGAAAATAGGGGTTTTAAATTTTTGATAAAAACCAAGTTTCTTATATAAAAATTTTCTTATATAGGGAAGCTACTGTATTTACTTTTCTTCCTGAGCTCGACGAGAAAATTTTATACCTTTTAAAACTTTCCAATAACCTTAAGATGATTTAAGAAGCATCTACATGAAATAATTTTAATAATCCTGAATCTTGATTTGCAGGTCACACCCGATATGGCCCACTTAATTCATCCATATTGGAATCAGTTCCCCGCTATGGATCCCATGTGGGCCAAACTGCTTGCACTCTATATGGTTGTTATTGGTA
Organism: Chlorops oryzae; assembly: GCA_020466095.1. Classification (NCBI taxonomy): domain Eukaryota; kingdom Metazoa; phylum Arthropoda; class Insecta; order Diptera; family Chloropidae; genus Chlorops; species Chlorops oryzae. The sequence goes on along the minus strand of CM035809.1, from coordinate 27,078,220 downwards.
TAATTTCATGGTGTGGAAATGGCGTCGTGATATATATATTCTCCACAACAAAATCGCTGCGTACACCTGCGAATCTCTTGGTCATTAATTTAGCGCTTTCCGATTTTGGTATTATGATTACGAATACTCCGATAATGGGTATTAATCTGTACTTTGAGACCTGGGTTTTGGGTCCTCTAATGTGCGACATTTATGCTGGACTCGGTTCGGCATTCGGTTGCAGTTCAATCTGGTCGATGTGTATGATCTCATTGGATCGTTACCAAGTCATTGTGAAAGGTGTTGCCGGTCGTCCGATGACCATCAAATTGGCATTAATGAAAATCGCATTCATTTGGTTCATGGGAAGCATCTGGACATTGGCACCAATCTTCGGCTGGAGCAGGTGCGTATTCAAAAAGGGGACAAAAAAGAGAAAAAATAAAAATCTCTTAAAAATTTTATATACATATATTCAGGTATGTTCCTGAGGGCAATCTTACCTCATGCGGTATTGACTATTTGGAGCGAGACTGGAATCCACGATCGTACCTGATCTTCTATTCCATATTCGTTTATTATATTCCACTCTTTTTGATCTGCTATTCCTATTGGTTCATTATTGCGGTAAGTTTTGTGGGCCACAAATGATTTTGCCTTTTTTTTTTTTTGATGGCAAAATATTAATGTCCGTTTCTTCTCTTCCAGGCGGTGTCGGCTCACGAGAAAGCCATGCGTGAACAAGCCAAAAAAATGAACGTGAAATCGTTGCGTTCATCTGAGGATGCCGATAAGAGCGCTGAGGGAAAATTGGCCAAAGTTGCGCTCGTTACCATTTCATTGTGGTTCATGGCCTGGACACCATACTTGGTCATCAATTGCATGGGTCTTTTCAAATTCGAAGGCTTAACCCCATTGAATACCATTTGGGGAGCGTGTTTCGCTAAATCAGCTGCATGCTACAATCCCATCGTGTACGGCATAAGGTAAGCGCCACTCTCCAATCGATCCGCTTTTCCAGCATAAAATATAAAAACCAACATTTTTCACAGCCATCCAAAATACCGAATTGCCCTCAAAGAAAAATGCCCGTGCTGCGTGTTCGGAAAAGTCGATGATGGCAAATCAAGCGATGTCACATCACAGGCAACAGCAAATGAAACCGAATCGAAGGCATAAAGCAGTAAAAAAAAAAAAAGTAGCAAACAAAAAATTTTAAGAATTAACATTTTAAGAATAACAAAGAAAAAGAACGACTGCAGCAACAGAATATGTAGGTACTTTATCCGCTTTCGACAAAAATTATCAAAATTTTTATTTTTATTATAACAAAAAACAAAAGGAGAATTACTTCACGAATAACTGAGCAACGTCATTAAGGACAAAAAAAATTTAAAAAAAAATAAATTGCAAACGAACTTCAAAAGTCGTAAAAATTATAAAAAATTAATGTTCTTGCGATTTTCTTTCTTTTGTTTAATTTATAGCATGCGAGAAAATTGAACATGATCGCTGCTTTGCAGTACGAAAACGATTTATTTATTCGGCTCTGTTATTGAAACCAATACAGAATTAGATCGCAATCAGAATTGAAATCGATTTCAATATCGATCATCGATTTCAAAATCGACTTCAATATCGATTTCAAATAGTAAGAAAACGACATAGTTTCAGCGACATAGACAACCAGTGGCGTGTCTAGAGAAATAGTGCTTATATTTTCCACAGTGGTATATTGAACAATTATAAGACATTAACCCAAAAATTTTTTTGGGGGGGGGGGCTAGAGGAAGTTTAGAGAGTTATGGACCAAAAACCAAAAAAATCCGAAAAATTTATGGCGTCCGATTTGGATGAAAATTTATATATAGAATAAGCGAAAAATGCTAAGAATTTTGGCGTCAAAATTTTTTCAAGAAACCGATTACAACTAGTCTAGTTAGGGTCTAGTTCCAAACTGGTCCAGAAAGGACCAGTTTTTTGAAAAAATTTTAGTGCTAAAATTCTTAGAATTTTTCACTTATTCTATATATAAATTTTTATCAAAATCGGACGTTATGAAATTTTCGGATTTTTTTGGTTTTTGGTCCATAACTCTCTAAACTTCCTCTAGCCCCCCCCAAAATTTTTTGGGTTAATGTCTTATAATTGTTCAATATACCACTGTGGAAAATATAAG